>JAGDQP010003473.1:21446-93702 GCA_022664845.1 Lepisma saccharinum | reverse complement strand
AAGAGCTCCTCAGAGGTGAATGGTTGCTCCAACTCGCTAGCTGATGTGGGGGAAAGCCGGTTCCAGGTGGGGACTTGCTTCAGAAAAGCAGTGGGATTGGATTCTTTTTGTTGAAAAAATTCTTTGTAATCTTGTCTAATAGTATGGTATATGTCCTTACCTTCTACTTGCAACCCTGTATTATTGATATAACTATTGATAATTTTTAATTTCGCTCGCTTACGTTCATTAAGAATATGGGGGTAGAGGGGGTCCTCCATCACCCCTAACTGTTTCAACTTAGACCGTGCGAGCTGGCCTTGGATCTGTCTATTCTGTAATTTACGGAGCACACTTTGCGTGTGTTTCACCTGTGCAAGCCACTTTGTGTCTTCTTGTGCCAAGACATTGTAATGGTTCAACCTTTCATAATAATACTGAACCTGATGCCTTTGTTCCTGGTGTAATTGTTTACAAAAGTTTTTTGTTTCATATCTAAGATTTTTTTTTAAATTTACCCACCAGCGCTGTAAATTGGTTTGCATCTGTGGTTTTGTTAAAAAATAATGCCATATATTATGAACTAATAATACATAGTCAGGGTTATCGAGAATAGAGTCATTACATTTCCAAGTGTATTTACAAAATAAATGGGTCGATATCGACCCGTGCAATGAGACAACAATCATTAAATGATCAGAAAATATGAGCCTTTCCAACGCCACCTGTTGTATTTTACCTCTAAAATGAGGGGAGACATAGATAACGTCGATACGCGAGCTCCCTTGCGGGTAGAAGTAGGTGTGGCCAGGCTGGCCGGGCCGTAATTCTGGCCAGATATCTACTAAATTATATTCATTGAATATATTTTGTAAACCTCGACTAAGATTTCTACCCGTGGCACTATCTATGTCAAGTCTAGTAGCATTAAAATCAGCTAATACAATAATTGGATAATTATGGTGTTTTTGAAGCTCATTACCTAATACATTGTAAAAAAAGTTTTCTCGTTCTACACTATGTTGTGAGCCACTTTTAGCATAAACTGCTATTATCACGAGTTGTTGCACTTTGACCGATATAAGTCTACCACTTTCGTGTAAAAAAAGGTCACTGTAAGTTAGATCTTGCCTTAATAACAATGATAGCCCGACATGAGTATCATTATTATAATTATCAATTGTATTGTAATTGTCAATTCGCCAGGTATTAACTTGCGTCTCTTGTAAAGCTGCGATTTGTATGGACTGTTGATGAAGCACTCGCCTGATCTCTGCAACTTTTACCGCATGTATAGCTTTATTGACATTAAAGCTGCACGCCTTTAAGGTGTGTGGGCCTGCACTCATGAAAAAGTTAATCCATAAGGATAGTACAAAAAGGGTCTGGAAACGTAGCATAGTGAAAACTGTCTATAGTTTTCTAGGTGAGAAAGAAAGAGTGTGTACGTACCTTTCCTGGCGTAGTTGCTTGCTGAGGGATGTCTGTACTTACTAGCTAACGTCAATGTGACGATCACAACTAGCTGGTTGCGATATTGCCTTTGCACCTGTTAGTTTGCCACCTCCAATATCTTGACCACGAGTTTTTGGACGCCGACGGGCTTCTTTCGCCTTTTGTTTTTTCTGGTGACGGAGTTTGGATGGCGACGACACAGAATTGCTAGTAGTTTTCGTGCGTGGACGTTTACCTCCTTTCTGTTTGATCACTTCTAAAGTGTCGTCAGAAGATGATGGGGACAAAAATTCCCCCTCAGGCCCACTTTCTTTCCCACTAAAAAAATCACCTGTAGACGACCGACGCAAAACACTAGGCGTCACACTGCCTGCACTCGCGTCTACTTGACCAGCAACCACTTCACTTATAACACTGCCTTCGGTAGTGGATAGATTAGCCGTAACTAGTTCCGGTTGAACACTGACCTGTGCTTCCGACTTGGTGGGAGGGCGAGGAACACTGGGGGTAATATTGGGTACCTGCTGTGTTGATGGTAGAAACTCGGCCGTAACCTCGTCCTGCTGATCGCTTCCCCTTTCCTCCTGCTTGGAGGTCCCAGCTGGTGTATGACCTGTTTCCAACTCGATTGCACTTTGATTCTCAGGGTTGCCAATGTCTTCTTGTTTATCGGAAATTTCCCTCTGGCGTTGAGTAGATAGAAGAGGAAAAGTTTCAAAATTGAATTCAATGGGCCTCTCTCCACTCGGTGTCTGCCGAATAGAAGTTTCTTGACGCCGATTGTCGGCGGGCGCCGAGTCTGCCTGGTTCACGATTGTACGTTGGATTCTCGTACGTACTTTGAAATTGAAAATGGACAAGTACTGAGGTACTGGTGTTTTTAGCTCGTAAAAATGAATAAGTCTTTTCCCAGTATAGACGTGTGGGAGACTGGAATTAGCGGGAAAATAGATCTTAGAAACTCGTGACACCGTACCGTACTGACTGAATATAGTCGTCACAAGGTCGTTCCCAACTTCGAGTGGGATGTTCCAACAGGAAATGACAGTAGTTTCACTCAAATCCAATGTTACTGGAAGTAGAATGCGTTCGTTTTCATGCACATAAGTAATTTGTCCTGCACTCAATTGCAAAGCACGATCCGCGACTTGCTTCGATACCACTTTGATAAAACATGAACGATAGTACGAATCTGATTCTGTAGACAAGATGTCTTCCGGGTTCAAATATAAGTCCCTCTTAATTGCGTCGTGTAATGGTTCAAAATTTAATTTGGTTTGTAATTGTCCCAAATCCACTCGTAGAGTATTAATTCGTTGTACAACAGCACTAGGCCTATAAGCCATCACTTATAATCAATATATGAATAGATAATAGAAATTATCGAATAAACCAATTTAACTGTAGACACTCGCTGATTTGCTTGAGTCCGCCAGTCACTAACACTCTGTAACACAGAGCTCAAAACCGGAACGTCTGCACCTTGGCGCGTCCGAACTGGTTCTGTAAAATAAGTTACGGCTGCAGCTAGATCCGAACATGGGTTGCTCAGTTAGAAGTCGAGCGTCTTACCGACTTAGCTAAATCGTCAGACTAGCTACGAAGGCAGTTGGTGCTTATGGCTTTCTGACTGCTATTTATAGCTAGGCTCTTACTGTGAAGGAGTTTAATCATTAACATGTTGATTTTAAGACGAGGAATATCTTGTGAAAAAAAGGAGAGATACGTTTGCTCCAGTGTAAATATTTATACTAAACTTAATTCTCCTTTCTGCCAATGCAATCCTTGTCCTCGGTCCACCAGTGAACTGTTGACTGTTCACAGTATAAAAGCAATATAAACACTCAAAATGGCAGAGCGTTCAGAGACAAGTAAGTAACGTTACTCCCGTTATTGGATTACAGAATATCCAACCAAGGCTTAAACTTCATCCACAAAAGTACGTAACCTCAAAATTGCCAGTTTAACTTACTCTTCGATCAGAAAATGATCGAATTTTAAGCGTAAAATAAGTTGAACGTTCACCGACAAAACACTTTGGCCAGTCTCAACCCATTTTCAGTTAACGTTAAGCTATTAGAAAGAAAATGTCAAACTTTAAAATGGAGGTAAGCTTACCAATCTTTCCACTAAAGGGCTTACACTATATCCACATTTAAGAGTAAATACAACAAGACGCTAATTTTCGACTTTTATTTCTCCATAAAACGGAGTAACTTTCATCCAATTCGTGTTTCCACTTTTTACAGTGTATTGTGTCATGCAGATGGGAGGCACCGTGTGTGGCGCAGATATGAAGGAATGGGCGTGGTCCAGGGCGGTGGAGTATCACTCATAGTCTAGGACACGTTTTCCTGGTATGGAATGGGCCCTCTGGTTATTCTGGAAGACACGTTGAATGGTCTACAGTATCGTCAGCTGCTCGAAGATCATCTACACCCCTTTTGTGGCCTTTCAACACCCTGACGATCTTGCAGTCTTTCACGATGAAAGTGCGCCTCCACATCGCTCCAATGTCGACCGAAAATGATTCGAAGAGCATGCAGGGGAGGTCCAACGACTGAGTTGGCCACCCCGAAAATTTATAGTATGAATTTAGAAAACAGAAATAACGAAAAGAGTACATTTCAAGGAATTAAGGAAAAAGTAGAGAATACAAAATTAGGATCCCTGAAAAGAGTACCTTTGGTAGGCCCAGAGAGAAGTCGGTTTCGATTGTTTCTTTCTGAATAAAAGGATAAAAAAAATATATGGATATTCATTCTTCAGACCAGTGAGAAAAAAATAGCCTGGGAGAAATACCTTAATCCGGGAAAACTCCCTGGAAACCGAGAGTGAATGGTCACACTATAATACAGTAGTATCATCTCAAATTCTGAAACAGGCCGCTGGAGAAGTGGCCACTTACCTATTGTTTGTTGTGTGCATTTGTAACAAAGAATATTAAATGATTACCATGGCAACAAAGAAAGTGTAACAATCAAACTTAAATAGTCCATTGTGCTACAATGGCCCGCAATCGTAGTGGATGGGGTTTTTGGTGCTATTCAGAAACGACCAAATTGTACGTGGGTTTGATATGGAAATAAAAAAAAGTGTGCTAAATGTTTTCCTCTTACTTTAAAAGGAGATCTAAATTTCTTACAAGAAGCCAATAACTAGAATGGATGCGATTTATTGAAGACAGTAGTGTTGTCATTATGTCAGAGGCGATTAACTTCAAAGATATACTAAACAACATAGTTTAATTACTTAACTACGTTAAATTTTCAAAATATCGAATCAGCCATTTTCTTTCATTATGAAAGGGAAACCCAGATTAAAATTGGGTGGAGTTGGTAACACACCAAAACACGTGCAACATGAATTAAACCTCCCTTTTCCTATTTTCTCACTTAAGTTAGTGAGATTTAATATAAGCCACACGCTATCAGCTCATGTGAAAAACATCTCTGCCTGCACGTGTATATCGTGTGGAAAAAAGCTGGTGTGGGCGGTGACACTTACAGGAAGGTTAAATTCATTCTTTTTTATTATTAAAATAGGAATATAAGAAAACATTGACCAAAGTATCTAGTTTACAGTTTTGATTAAATTAAGATAACTCTAATCATTATTTTATTCGCCAACAAATTGAAAGAAGTCCTTTGTTTTTGTACAGTTTTGATTAAACATTCCGTTCTCTAGAAGCGAATACGCGGAGAAAGTAACCCACAGATAGAGAAAAGATTATTTATTATTTTAACTTTCGAAAAAGCCAACTCATTTGGTTATGATTGAGCATGCAATCAACAAAAAAAAAAAAAGGTTCGTAAATTATGAGAAAAGAAACAATTGAATAACATTTCATTGGTCCATACGCGCAATAATACACAAAGAAAACTAACCTTGTATACTAATCACTTTCCTTGATTTTTGTGCTGAAGTTATTTTCTTTGTTTTTGTTTTGTTTTTAATTAAAGTTCATTGAATGTTCAAGTTCTTATCGATGCACGATTGTTGCGTACAATATTTTATTTTTCTGTTATTCCATGAAACAATGTGTTCAGAAAATATGGCGAAAAGTAAAAAAAAAAAAACTTTCTCCCAGCATGATTTAATTGAGTTTTGATGCGGGTACCACAGTTATCATATCCTTTTCTGTTTATATGGGACGACGATGTTTCCTTCTCTCTCTCGTGCATTAAAATTACCTTCACAAATTGTGAAAAGTTCACTTCTAATACATATTTTATTAAAAACTTTCTTCTCAGAGTGCCTCAAATGAAACGTTAACACAATTACACTTATTGTCTGTCTTCCCCACCCTCCACTCTTTTCTTTATTACCTTCCTTTTTATTGGGCTTAGACCATAATTTGCATGTGAAAGTTCGTAATATTTGCTTTCATCAAATACTAGGTATCTGTCTTACTCTATATGAATTATGTCCAATAGCAATAAAAAGAAAAGAAAAAAGCGGTTATGTACTTAATTTTAAACCATATCTTCATATCTGTTTTTTTTCTAAAACACAGTTATGTTTACTTATACATATTTGAAAATACTTCATAATTTATCAACTTTCATTCTTATCTCAGTTCACCTTATAAGTGCCCTATTATTTTTAAAGTTGTCAATTATGATTTCCATAAGTGATTCCCCCAGACCTTATCTGTGGGGTGTGTTTACCCCGAAAGTTACAACCCCCACCCCTACAACTTTAAATTTTTTCCTGTGAAAAATCGATAGGAACCGTATAAATCTTCACTTACACCCTTCCAATTTTGACTTTACACACCCCCAAACTGAAAAACCTGGCGGAAACCCTGATTCCAATTGTTATCAATAACAATTCAAGATGAAAGTTCTAATCTCAGATGGCAGAGTAAGCTTAAAAGGGCTCCTCGCTCTAACCCTTCCATTTTTAACATTTTTCAAAATAGAACTAAATATGAAATGCAATGGACAGCGATCTCGAGATCGTGTCCATTGACGAGTGATACGTTTTCAAAGATTATGACGTCATTATTTAATTGAAGTCTGAGAACTCATCAATCGACAAGATTTCGAGATCGCTGTCCATTGCATTTCATAGTAATTTGTAAGTTCTAGTGCGCTATGAATTTATAATTTTGATAGTACTGAAACATGTTGGAAGCTTGCCATGTCAAGTGCAAAAGCTTACTCTAGCTTGTCATGGCAAGTTTGCAAACTTAAGTCAAGCTTATGTCGTACTTATAAATGTACTAGTTAGCACCTGACGAGGTTACTGCATGCTTGTCATATCAAGCTTCTTACAAAAAAAACGTGAAACAGGGTTGCCATGACACTAGGCGGCTAAATATCTTAACACAACAGTCTACGTCCACCTTGTATCAACCTTGAATCAACCTGGTTACGTCAATCGTAACTAAACAAGCAAAAATCAAACTTGTGTTAAGCTTGCATGTTATGTGGGATGTATTTTAAGCGGACCCCTCCAAACTTTTTTGGTTCTTTTTCAATTTCCCTATGTCCGTCTGTTCGTGTTTAACGCAGGCTGGTGCCACAATCAAAGCAGGTAAAGAGGATCTGTTTTCCTCCTTCCATCCATACACAGAAGTGTTCTTTGGTTTCCATAGCAATGTATACCGAGGTTTGATGCAGTGTTCACAAATTTGTCACACATTGGGACTCCCTAGATCAATAACTATACAAAGCATCTTTTCTTACAAGCATCCTGCTAGAGTGTAGATAGATTTAAGAGAATTGCGTAGAAGAAATTGTACAGATCAGTGATTTTCTTTTAATACAGGAGGTGGAATGACTTGTTACCTACACAGCAAGATATTCTTGTACACCATATAAAATTATATACTTTCATATGAACAACGATTAACCTAAAGTTATTATGCTTTAGTATTACGCAAACACATTCCAAAATAGCTATAAATTAATCCTCGAGCTCTATAAACAGTTTTCACCCACTTTGACTGGTGAAAGTGAGGCAAATCAGGTATCTATCTGACTTCATGGTAATTTCTGGTAAAGTTACTGACGACATTCACCGACCTTTTGGTTTCAGATTTAAAAAAAAAAAAATCAACGAATGATCACTGATTTCTCGACTTGTAGACTCAGATTTGTCTTATTCATGGTTAGTATTTAGACTAGGCTTATTACTGAGTCAAAATTATTTTCGATATCGTTTTTGTCTTTTAATTGCTTTTTTCGTTATCGATAGAAACTCTTCCAAAAACTACTTACACCTCCGAATTTTAGCTTTACACCCTCAAATTTAAAATTCCGGTAGAATCCCTGATAACACATAGAACAATACACTGAATAATAAACTTAACAGACCATCAGATACAATCATAATTTCGTGTCTTCCTTTTTCTTTTTAGTTTTATGCAGTTTACATTAAACCACCGCCAAACTAACTTACTAAATCAAGCATAACTTAAACTGTTTTAACATAAGAAACCACAAAAACATAAAATAGAGGAAAGATTGAAACAGACAAACTACTAAAGAAAAATTGTATGCAGCAACATTATAATATGTTAGTACAAATTATGGCTACTAGATGTCTTCATTGTGGACTTTATAAAATTTACTACTTCTAAAATCAATTTTCCATGCCAATAAGTGTATATTTACATTTTCCCCCCTCTTAAATGGAAAAATATGAAGTTGATGTCAGTGAGTTGGCCTCTCACAGCTAACACGAAAATAATATTAAATAGTAGTTCAGTCTCAGAATGACAATCAACACCTAAAGCTTAAATAGTTCTAAAATAAGAAACACACAATGAAATAATAGCGCCTATTGAATAAACATTGTGGATAATAGTAACGAATTACACACCTAATTCAATTTGAGAAACGTTTGGTTCATTTAAGATAGCAATGAAGTTAGAACCTATAATTGTAGTAACAGCGTAATGTGGTCTGTTGTTAATCCGTTACTGAAACGAAGAAGATTAATGCGTTGCTAAACGAAAATTCTAATAAACTACATAAAAATAAGGAAATAATGAATATCTGATTTTTGAATTTAAATTGTAGCTATCGAGGTTAGTTCCATCCTTGTACATAAAATTAACTTACGTCACATTTATACATAGTTTTCTTGGAGATTGATATACACTACTTCCGTAGTCATCATATGATGATTAGTGTTCTGCGGAACTTCCCCGCTATATTTTTATCTCAGCATGCGAATTATCTCTTAATACTGTCAAGGAGTTGAATTCGCCTTCTTCTTCTTTATCCCTCCAATTGCATCCATCCATATACAGTGTCTGAACCAGTTTCTATTTCTCTTTCATATTGTCATCGATATTGTTTGTCCCTCATCTATTCTCCAGCGCTTATTCATTTCGCATCTTCTGTATCCAGCTGTTTTTTTTATTCTTCTCTATATCCACATTTCAAACATTTCCAATTTTCTTTCTTGTAATACAATGGATGTTAAAGCAATGGATGTGAATTGTAATACAATGGATGTTCAAACAATGCAAATCCTACTTAATGAATGATAACCATTGCAACACAAGAGGTAGAGCAGTCGGTTGAGTGCTCGTCTTGTAATCGGAAGGACTCGAGTTCAATTCTGCCTGAATTTTTTTCCTGGTTTCCCTCGGCCATATGAGGCAAGTGCTGTGATTGTCCCTTGAATAAGTCAAGGGCTGATTCTTTTCAAACCCCTTTCCCTTGTAATTATTGCTAAATATATCCAGTGTAAAAAAAAAAATATGCCGAATTGCCGGCTCTAAGACAATCAGCGCTGTGTTCCAAATTTTCTCTTAAACTTAAACTTGAGCCAAGATAAAAAGTTGTTCTGAACATTTTCAATAGATTGTTCTATATATTTTCATTTTATAATTCCAAACAGGACTTGCATATTCAAGGCCCGCTCCGACCAAGGAGCAGAACAAAACTTTGCATGTTAAGAGACTTTTAAAATTCCTACATATCCACTTCACAAGATCTAGGTTTCTACAAGCTTTAGATATCATATTTTCTATATGTTTAGTATAGTATAAGTTACTATCCATAGTAATACCTAGATCTTTAACAGTAGTTTTCATCCCAGTTAAATGATTTCCTAGTTTATATGGATAATAAGAAGGATTAGTTTTTCTAGTAAAAGATATACCAATAGTTTTATTTTCATTGAGAGGTAACAGACGGGCATTAGCCCATTGAATAATAATAATAACAATAATAATAATAATAATTTATTATTATTATTAAAAATGAAAGATAATGCCAGTGACAACAACAGTGAGATATAGCTTCAGAGTAGAACAAATACTTTCAGCTTTTATTGTGGTAAAAATATAGGCTTATTACTAGACAAAAGTGACCCAACAGTCTAATAAGGATATAAATCAGGCTAAACACTTGCACCCGGTTGATTGACCTTTAGGATAAGCATTCTAGTTTTAAGAAGACAGTTCTTTGTTAAGCTCCATCAGATGACCCAGCAATGGAATCTAGGGACGAGCTTCACTATAGTCACTCTTATGACATCACAGTTTTTTTTTAATTTTTCCCTGGAGCATGCTATATTATAAATAATCGTAAAGCAAATCAGATATAAAAATACAATATTATCTTATGAAATAATCAGCTACTTGAATTAAATGTATTCTGTGTTTAGAACTGTCCATTGGAAGCGAATTCATTTATACAGAATCAAGACCTCTTGAACCAACTAGATATAGAATGCCATTTACAGTCATCTCCTATCTATAAGCACGAATCTCGACTTCCTCAAAAAAGGAAATCTTCAATGAACAAATCGCCAATTCAAGCTAAGGTTAAAACCAAAGTCCCAAATTCCTAGATAGCCAGCTTCGTACGTATTCCCATCAAACTCATTAATACTATAACTATTAAAACACATCAATTATGTACTCACATCTATGTATTACACTAAACGAAAGGTTTTATCAGTTAATCAATGCAAGCTGTATTCTTAGATTCTGGCATCTTGAGTAATATTGCAAGGCAAACACTATTTTTAAGTTATGCGCTAAGGAAACACATGATGACGAATGCTGTTTGCTACTTTATTCCATTAGTTATCGACTTCCAAATGATGCTACTGGTTTGCTATGACGATAGAGAGAAATGTTATGTAGAGACGGTAAGTCAGTTTATGAGACCAAGCGTGAACTCCTTAAAGGAGTAACCTCGCCTCGAACCTGTTGAAAGCTACAACGTTAAAAGATCTAATATGGTTCACTTAATCAAATTACATCGTTGATTGAACCTAATCCAAATGTTACTGCTCTCCACAATAGTGTAAATCTTACCAATGTAAAAGGTTTCCTGTCCTTACAACGGATAGCCAACAAAATCGTACATCTTCTGGATGTATAAGAGTATGTCTTTTTAGCATATCCAAAATACACACACAAATTTAGAAGAAGTTATTCCAAATTTTAGGACATATTATGTTATAAATTGCCAATTTACATACATATCTTACATAACATGATTTCTGGCTCCCAAATTTCAATTGCAGAATAGGAGGTGATGAAACGCTCAAGCTGGGTAAAACAACAGATATTTGATCCAAAAAGTTAATTAATTAATTATGTTTCCTTCACCCATAGAGGATAGCTCAGCAATAGAGCGTTGGCTTCGCCTTCGGGAGGTCATGGGTTCAATCGCAGCGACCGACCATCCTGACTGAGGTTTCCCTAGGGTTTTCCTTCAGTCACATCAGGCAAATGCCGAGATTGTACCTTCAAATTAGGCCCTAGTCGACTCCTTCCTTCATCCTTTCCCCTACCACAGGGGTTTTCAGATGGCGGACCCCATTCTGACTCCGGACCCCGAAACCTTTTTTTTTTTTTTTTTTTGCAGAACCTTCACGGTTTAATACAAATTTGAATTTTTATTTACGTCCTTCTGACATCTTTGGCTCACGCCGGGTTTGATACGATGTTAAAACTAACGTGTGAATGAATTATATGCACACTTCACAAATTGAAATGCAAAGAAAAACATAGAAGGGTAATGTTGCTAATTTACAAGATGCTTACTTTTTATTTTCTTGTAATTATTCCACACAACTATGCGTAGTAAGCGGGCTACTACTTTCATTTCTTTATGACTTTCGGCATCTATGATAAGGCCGGTTAGGGTAAGTGAAAGGATACGGAAGGAGTCAGCGAGGGCCTAAGTTAAAGATACCATTCTGGAATTTGCATGGTGTGACTGGGGAAGAACCTCAGTCGGGCTGGTCGGCAGCTAGTATAGAAGAACCCAGAAACTCCCGAATGCGAAGCCGACCTTCTACTTAGCTACGGCTGCTTGGTCTTATTGTCGACTATCTGGACCACAAAGACCTTTTTATTGTGGTGTTACTACTAATCCGGACCCTAGGAGAAAAGAATTTAAGACCCCTGCCGTACCATACCCCGACCTGAGCCTTTGATGCCTAATGGATATAAAATAGAAGCGTTTGGTGGTTAGCACGTTACATTAGCAATGACTGCCAGTATCATCACAGAAACTAGGTTCCTTGTTTATTGGGGCCACATTGAAAACCATTTACTTTTTCTTGTTTTATTGGGATTTGATTTTTTTTTTACTTGTAAGCATTAGGCATCTTTGGCTGAGGACGACATTTTTGCGTCATATCCTTTAGACGGCTACACCATCCACTTCGGGCCGAGATTTTATAGCATTAGGTTTTCTGGTATTTACAGGATGACCATGAAATGATCGGTCTTTCCCTGCTTTTATTTAGTAATTATAAATACTAGAGTAAGATATTGTCTTGAAGGTTAAATTAGCTGTTTGTTTGTTATCTTTGTTCAAAACTACTTGGTTCAATTTTGTCCTGTTTCTTTGTTGCTAATATTCGTACTCTAACGAACGAAACAGTTTTTACTTATTTTGTAGTGATGTATTTAAGATTATTTTTTATAATTGAAAACCAAGAAACCAAACAAGACATTCTACTGGATGAGTAGCTATTAGCCAGATAATTAGCATTAAAGTTGAACAAACATAATTAAATATAGTTTTAAGCAAATACTTTTTGCATATGCTTAAACCATTCTTTCAACGTAAAATCTATATTATGTACGTTTCATTAGTAAAATATTTTTGCTTATGCACTGTTTTTTCTCAAACCTACTTGTAATTCTGCTTTTGAATCTTAGAAATTGGAGTCATACCCTTCTTGAATCAAGGTCTTCGGTTCCTCTGGCCATCTATTGTTCTCTAATGAAACTACGTCACAAAGCCATTCATTGTAGCCACATTTCAACTAAGCTTACAGTCTTGAAAGTAGTAATAGGCTAATATATATTTAATTATTGATTTAGATGTAGTGTGTAACGTCATATTCATTTGGGAGACACGTAGCTTTGAGTCCCGCTGCTAGTCAACCTGACGGAAGTTTTCCAGACTTTTCCTCAGTTTCACCAGGTGAATACCGGAATTCCATCTTTATGCTACCTTCGCTATTTGCTCCTAAAAGAATTATTCAGGAGGAAGTCAAGCAATGTAGTTAGAACACAGCTACCTTTTTAGTCAATAATAAATGATTCCATAAAAGAACTCCAAAAGTTTGTACCCAGTTGTAAATTTCATTTCCGAATAAATTGGAAATGTATGAACCGATTTGAGTACATGTTTTTTAACTTACAGAAAATAATATTTTCTCCAAGACCGTACTTGAATATGTTAATCCATTTCCAAGTTATTCGGAAATTAAATGTTGCAACTAGGTACAAACTTTCGGCGTTCTTTAAGTGCATTATTTATTATTGGTTGTACTAAGTAGACGTAGATCAGAGCCTTGGTTTCGCAACTTCGAAGATCCTGGGATCGATCCCAGCTGCCGGTTATCTGATTGAGGTTTTCCATGATTTCCCTTTTACACCATGCTAATGCTGGGATGGCGCTTTCTAACTGGCCAACTTCCCTCTCCTCTCATCCTATCCGGGCCTGAGGAAAATATTTCCGCAAAACCATAAAAAAGAATTTCAAAATTTAACAAATGTATTGTGATGTTAGTAGAAGTGAGTTTATGATCTGATCGCACACAGCTCTCTCTTGGCGCCCAGTGCGGACTTCCGATTTGGGATGGAGAGACATTCAATGTAGAATTTCTGAGCTTTTATTCAGTTTTCGGTTTCACCAAGTGAATAACAGGATGGTACCTCGATTAAAATTCTGACCGCTGTTTATCCCGTTGCTTTGCACGCAAGAGTGCTCGCCGTGGGTTGGCGTGCATATTTGTGTTGTGCTTGTGTCATAGCTATCTGTCCATAACATTAATGCTAATTAAAATCCGTTCGACACAGAAGTAATTATACGAACGAACAAGTTGTTCTGAACGATAGTGTGTTGAAGGAGAACTGGTTGAACACCATGCGGTAATTGATATCCAACTCCCCTAATTTATCACATTATAAAGCTGTTATGTCAATTAAATTAAATCAATATAAATTGCCGTTTGTAAACCGAATAGGCCACAGTCACCTGACATTGTTTTAATACGCAAAATGTTGGTAAGACTGATTTTTAGGGTGGAAACAAACTCATTGTGCCCTTACATAACGAAGTCCATTTAGTTACAATGGGGGCAGTAGACTGCTGTACCATAGGCGTCGTCAGCTTTTATATATTAGGGGGGAGAAGCATGCTACATTTCATATGCTCAAGTTATTTTTTAACTGTACAATTTGGTTTGGTTTTGTTTAATATGCTAGAAGAAATTTAATGATTAGTAACTCATAGTCTACAGTGCAAAAACTTTCATTCATAGCATTCAAGAACACAGGGGCGAACCAAGGAAGGGGGGGGGGAATATATTCCCCATCACCGACACCCGATAAAGAGGAAAAAAATACTCTATGAAAATGGTATTCTAAAAAATGTCACTCCACCTCCCAGAAATAAAATCCTAGGATTCTGTATTCAATGCCTACCACTACAATGTTACAAATCCGGTTGGTTTATGAAATCATGCTATTCATATCAAAATTGAAAATAACATATATTCAATAGAATAGATTCAATTAACTTACCGAAAGATCAAACGGCAGTCAGCTCGAAATTTCATTTTTTTTTTCTGGCAATTCGCAAATAGCACAGAAAACTTTTCTTCAGAACACAAGACACTAATGGCACTTGAGATCGATTCCATACATTCGAGAAGTCCTGACAGGTTAACAGTCCTTCCTTGAATTGTTTTATTAAGTAACTCAAGACAGGATATCAATTCGAGAGTTATAATGCAGCCAATATAAGTTACTCCATTTTCTGAAATTCTGAAGCAACCCACTAACTTTCTCGTATTTATCTTCAACCAACTCCTCCAGAATTTACAGTATGATTTCATATTTGTTTAAAACTTCCTCAGTCTGGGATTTTCTATACAGAAACTGAGTGGGACACAGAGGACGTATCTTCGAAATTTTGAAATTCAACAATTTATTTGGCCCTACCGCTAAGTTCGCAACCTTAGACATGACACAGATAATTATTGCGGAAGAGGGGGGGGACACGTCCTCCCTCTAAAGACACCCGTGGACACGGTACTTTCGAGCTGGAAACATTCATTCAAAATTGGTACCGGTAACTCAGTTGGGGAGCTTCAGTTATTTTGTCGCCGTTTTAAAATTCCACTTTATGCCAACGTCCTAGCCAAAACATGATAAAATTGTATATACGGAACTTTCTATCAATTGTTTCTGCAACGAGAAAGACAGTACCAGGTTTTGTACACACAGTAAACACCCTACAAAATATTGATGTAGTGAGGCAGGTAATGATAAGAAACCATCAGCACTCAACCAGGAAACATGCTATTTATTATAGTTAGTTTCTCTCGTAACAGCGTAAGAAGAATTCTGCATAAGAACTTTAACTTTCATCCCTGTAACATGGTATAAGAGAATGACCGTGGCCTAGCAAATCGTCTAACATTCGCTTAACTTGTTGAAGGATGAAATGGTTCTGTTAATGACCAGGGATGGTCAAACTCAGGAGGTCGGCCCTTCGGAAGTTAATGAGGTCAAGTGGAGATCGGTGACGAACCCTGTGTTGCAGAGTGACGTTGAGGGAGGTCAGGGTAAAATGGACTTCTGTTTTATAATGGCTACCGAAGAACATTTTGATATATCTTTCACAGTGGAACAAACACAATTTTCGGTACAAGTCTGAAACGAATCCCCAATGTCCTCACATACGTCCTCTTTACAGTCTAGTTCACAATGTGTAGCGTGGTTTTGAATGTATCTATGATCTTTAGGCATCTTTCGCACAGATTGATCTGGTGTGGTGTAGCAAGATTTGGAATCATAGGCCTTTATTTCTGAGAAGTGAATGGACAATCTATACAGTAACTCCTGTTTGGTTTATAGAGGTGTTAAGGAATTTGAGTGAGACAAAACGATATACCCCCAGTTTTTCAATCGACGGCTAATCTTCTGGTCAGGGCTAAGGAGAGTCCAAGTCATATTTTGCATACGCCGATTGACCAAAATATGACTTGGTCTCAACTTAGCCCTGACCAGAAGCTTCCCGTCGATTGTAAAACTGGGGCATAGTGTAATGGCGGTCTATAACCTATTATTAATTTTACTTTGAAAATTGG
The DNA here is from genome assembly GCA_022664845.1 of Lepisma saccharinum. Classification (NCBI taxonomy): domain Eukaryota; kingdom Metazoa; phylum Arthropoda; class Insecta; order Zygentoma; family Lepismatidae; genus Lepisma; species Lepisma saccharinum. Next base: position 77,670 of record JAGDQP010003473.1, on the reverse strand, counting down.
CTGGTTCCTATGACCCACGCTATACTTTCTCGTATACTTCAACCCATGACTTCAACATATAGGATCTGTTATTGTATGAAGAGTCCAGTAAATACATAACTTAATAATTAAAACATAAATAAAAAATTGATCACTCAGCGGGAACAAGCGTAACAACTGAATGTTTGGTCTATTTTTGGCTTATATTGGCAATGGAATAATGGATGAATTTGGAATGTATTTAAGGCCTTAAGGTATCTAAGGCTCAGCCCGGGGTAGGGTAGGGGAAGGGATTCAGGAAGGTGTCGACCAGGGTCTATGTTGAATGGGCCATCTCGATATTTGTCTAGTATGACAGGAAAACCCGTGGAAAACCTCAATCAGAATGGTCGGCCGCTGGGATCGAACCCACGACGTCATGAATGCTACGCCAACGCTTTACCACTGAGCTACTTTTTTTTAAAAAATGTGTTTACTCTAAGCGGGTACTTCTTTTTACTTGTTCAACTTGTTTTTACATGTATTTTACGTGTGTGTACTTGTTCTTGCATCACTAACTACTGACAGCACAGTTAAAATCATATCCATGCCCGAGATGGGATTCGAACCGACGATCCTTGGGTCGCCAGACTACCGCACTAGCGGCTGCAGAATAGGCATGAAATGATCGGACGGCGGCTCGGTATATTGGTACTGGAGAAACAAGGTTAACAGTTTTCTTGTTGTGTATAGTTTTAGATACTAATCGATCACTCCAGTAATCGATCGAATTAAGCAAACCTCAATATATGAAGTTTCCATAGCAAATATCTCATAAATGACGTTTGATAACCTCCAGCATGTTTATTTCAGGTTATTGACACAGAATCATTACTCGCAATTGTTGCCAGATCGGTGATTTCCTGCTTTTCTTCTTTCTTTGCATTTTAATCACATTTTTTAAAACGAGTTTTTAATTCACACATTCATTTTCCCTAGCCTCTTTTTTCTCTCTTTCTTTTGTGTTTTGCTCCTTTCACAAACTTAATTCTGCTTTTCTCTACAAACATCATGATCCTCAATGGTTAAGGGGTTGTAATACACGATTTCGATACCTCCTTCCTAATCGTATTTAAGATGTTCTAAATTTCTTTAGGCCTTTATTGAAATACACGCCCTTAATTATTACTAGAAAGCGCTTTTGGAGCCCTCAAAATGGGTCGTTTAAATCATTTCCGTGCAAATGTATTGATGTGCACATGAAGTGTGTTGATAATGTATGGAAACAAAAATGTGTACCGTCGAGAAAATCAGTTAAACTTTCATCATTTTTGTGCACTGAAATCATTATTCCTCTTCTTCTCAAATTCATAACAGAATTAATGAAAGTTATTCGCCTTTAAAATGTTTCTTTTCCAAGAAAAGAAAAATGTCAATACTCGGTTTTGGCAGTCTTGAAAAGAAGTGGAACAATTGGCTCTTGTGGGAACAGAATCAGGCTCGTTTCTGTGTTATTGGTCCAACCATCTGAGCTACGAAGAACAATAAAACTTGTCACTTTACTTGCTATATACCTATATTCAAAACGTTCGATATGAACTTGAGTAAACAGCCTAGTTGTAGATGTTCTTTATCAGGACACATTATAAACAAATTGGATAAAAAGTGTTTGGAATATGTTATACCTGAAGTGAAAAGAACTACAGTAGAACTCGGTTATAACGACATCGAAGGGACCTGAAAAATTGTGTCGTTATAACCGAGTGTCGATGTAACCGAGTTTATATTATCAGTCGAGTAAGATGGAAAATGATGCAGTACAAACTTAAATAGGCCTACTTTAGATTGTGTTCTCCTGAAAGCTTGGCATTAACAGTGCAAATCGATGCATAACATCAAGTACAGACTGTTCGATTCGTAGCGGGAGACGGGACAATACATAGTGCTGTTATCACCCATACAATTCATTTTATTTATTATCGTAGCGGGAGATGGTTGGGATTGCCCCCTCTCTACAAAAATTATCCCTGGCTCTGCAGATATATAGAGTAATACAAATCTCACTAATTCTTCCCCCTCTCTAGAAATTGTACAAATCCTACAGTCGTTTATTAAAGTTGAGCCTTGTAAGATAGTTAAAGATGATATAACGTAAAATAGTGTGTACTGTATTAAATTCCCTGGAACAGTAAAATTAATCTCTCTAAACTAACGACAAAAATCAGCTTTTCATATTCCAGTCTCAACTTCACGTATAACTTCAACTTTTTCTTCCAAAGTTAAAGCTTTTCTTTTTGTAGCTTCGCTGAATTTTTAAACTATTGAAGGTAGTACTACTGACTGTCCAAGGGTGACAATGGTGTGGGGAGCTTCGCTGTAACATTTTGGAAAATCATTGACAGAAAGGGAGAGTAAGGCAACTCTGGACACCCAACCTCGAGTTCTGAAGGTCAAGCAGCAATAAAGATCTGAAAATAGCTTTGGTTCTTGGAAAAGCGTATACTAAAGTCTAAACTGAGGTTTAAAATGACGTTATATGCGAGGTTGACGCATATATGTTTGTCCCTTTAAGCGAGGTTAAAAGACACATTCCTTATGAGGAAATAATGTTGGTACTACAGAAAACAAGACGTTATAGGCGAGGTGTCGCTATAACCGATGTCGTTATAAACGAGTTCCACTGTATCTAAAAAGTGAAAACCAAAGTTCAGTAGAGCCATTCCAAATTTATCTTCATATACTTTGAAATCATGATAACTCAAACAAAATGTAAAAAGTGTATAATTTATTACCATATTCGAAGACTTAGGCCTATTCAGCAAATATTACATAACTTTGACGTCAGATATTACGAGTGATATCGTCATTTTCAGTTTTCTCTGTGGTTACAATATGTTGACTGACATAATTTTAATAAGCTGTTTACTAAGATCTGACCACAAAAAAAAAAAATCATTTCCATCCACAATATACTTATCATAGTATTTTCATGCGTCTAGCTTTTAGTTCTAAAACATTGCCATCAACCTCCTGACAGACTGGAGGTACATTTAACTCAAAATTCAAGATGATCGTTTCAGTATTCAGCACCTGAAGCTGGGAAACCTTATATTAGTCCTATGTTCCTCTGTCTGTCGATAACTTTTAACTCAGGAACTACTACGGCTACGAAGGTGGTTGAGGTGTCGTGTCAAAAGTATTAGTGTGACGAGGTGAAAGGCAAAAAGATCATCTCTGTCCGTCTGATTACAACTTTCAACTCAGGATCTACAAGGGTTATGAAGGTTGCTCAGGTGTCGTTTGAAAGGTGTCGGAGAAACTTTTCGAACGATATATAGATAATTTAAATTGGATGGTTCCTGCCTGCGCCTTCGGGGGCTTCATCTCAGTCTCACTTGTTTCTTAATTAATTAATTTAAAAAAACTTGTTTTAAGTGGGAAAAGAAATACGTGAATATATTCCGTATTATGGTGATGTACGTGTATACGAAAACTTTAGATTTACGTAAGCTTTTAGAAATCTAATGAAAACTTTTGATTTACATGTATATCGAGATGCTTCCCAGAATGCGGTAGTATTGACTCAGTATTCTGCGTGGGTGAAGAAATCATTTTAATATTCTGAATTACAAAAAAAAAGTTACTATTGCGCAAGGTTCAATGCATGAGTGACCTTTCCGCTTGACATTTACACTTTCCCCTCCTTTCTTATAGTAAAAATAAAGGAACAGTGTAAAATAGTAAATTGCGCATTCTCTGTAATTGTATATTGAGCAACATAGTATTACTTTATTTTCGCCTTTCCGTACGTTACAGCATCAAAACAACAATTATAAACACATAAAAATTCCAGATAACAGCAGCTGTGAAGTTGGAACTACTTTTTGTTTTTTATTAACTCTCATAGTCTTTGTTTTCCTGGAAAGCATAATTATTTTTAAAGAGATACAAAAAGGCAAGGTGAAGGGGAGGAAACCTTCCTCCAAGGTATTAAATCTATTGCATTTATTTTCAAAAATGGTCGTAAAAAAAATTGTTTCAAGGGACTAATTTTACAGATATTTTGTCTGCCTTGTTTTCTCCACCTACACTTTTAAGACTTCAATTTGGTTAAAATATAAATTGTTTCTTCGTCACAAACAACAAAGCATGCCGCTCTATTTTCAGCAGTTCTTGCTTGTCTTAAAATAGTCCTCTCCTCTTTTAGTACTGTAACAAATTCAAGACTAGAGGACATTTGTCTCCAAGCTTAGTGTAATGTCCTATGAATTCCCTATAGGGAGGTCGATGACTATGTTAGGACCACTCTCGAAAGCCGGTTGATACAGTGAAAACGAATTTCTCATTTGAAATCAGTCACCTCGATTTACCCGGATTCCAATCTGGTGACTCTGCAAACCATATTTATATTTTTGTACTATATGCACTTCTCAGAAATTGGAGTGCTGTTACCGCCCATTTAATTCATTTTATCTTATCTTATCTTATCTTATCAGAAATTGGACATTTACAGGGTACACAGAAAGAATGTTTACAACGTTCATTGAAAATGTATTCAGTGCAATGATTTTGAGTGACATTCGTTTTTGGTTTGGCATGATTATTACCCTATTTAAGGTTGGCAATTAACAGTGGAGTATAATGTCCCTCAAATGGCCACCTCTGGCTGCGTGAATATCGACATGGAGTTGGGCCACGAAGGCCCACGATCATGCAAGATTAAGTCTCTGCAGAAGTTTTTGGGGACCTCTAAGTATATTTCACTGCCCTGGAAAACTTAATCTTGTTTCATTAACGTCGTCTTACAGCTAGTAGATTGATTGAATCCGTATCCTGAACGCATACGCCAAAATCGTGGACCGAGCGCACAAGCAGGTATCTGGCGTGTCCTGAGCGCACCGCAAGAAAGACTAGTTGACCTTGAAGTGCAGGAGGAGGATATTCTGTGAAAAGGTAAACTTTAATAACTGCAAATTAAGAAAAGAGAGCTGTAAACTCTAATTAATTATATGCAATAATATTATCATGACAAATAAGGTAGAATAGTAAGCTATTCTTCTTTATTAGGCCTTTAGGCTCAGGCCGTGATAATGAAGAATGATGAAAGTGAGTGATGAAGGAAATTGGTGGAATGAAAAATGGGAGGAAACGGGAGAACCCCGAGAAAACCCATGAACACGATGTTGTCCACCACAAACTCACATAGCGGGACCTGGGATCCAACCAGGTAGACCCTGAAACAAGAGGTACCATTAAGTCACCTGTACCACTGAACCACCGTGCCCCCTTTTCCCAATACGTGTTATGCTATGTTTGTATTCTAGTTTCAATGATACACGTTGTTTAGAAACCGGGTGGGAAACTTTCCAAGGGCGTGTTACTTGGAAACAACTTGGAAATCAAGCCTCAGAGGACAAAATGTCAAATTGTATTTTAGTTTTAGTTTTACATGTAGAATCATATCGAATGCGTTGTGATATAAATTATGAATTTCGGCAAACAATGCGAAAATAAGTACTTGACAGTATAGAAAATACAGAAGGGTATTCAAATGCAATACTCTTTTATTTTAGATACATTACACTGCAAAAAATAGCTGTGTTATTCAACACAATGCGGTGTCTCAGCGTGACTACCACTTTTTGTGTGTTAACTTCGGTACTGGGAGAAAAAAAATGTTACGGCTGCAGCGAGATTTGAACATGGGTTGCTTAGTTAGAAGTTAAGCGTCTTACCGATTTAGCTAAATCGTCAGACAGAAAAAGCCCTAGATGAAAAAGATATTTAATGAACAACATTTGAAATAAACGACTACACACTAGATTTAAACAGTGTATGGGTTCAAATATATGTTGCTGAATTCCCAAAACTAACTAAGTTACTTGCACGACTTATCCCATGATTTAATCACTTCCTATTTGTCAATCGAGAACCAGAATTCCTATTCACTGAGAATATTCTATTTCTATGAAAGCAAGCAAAATGGCGACGGCCAAATACTCGAGCAGTATTCCTGCTTTCTTATCGTAACAACATGTCAAATGCTGGGCTTGTTTTCATAGAAATGGAACATATTCTCAATGAATGGGGATTGTGATCCCTAATTGACCAATGGAAAACTGATTAAACCATGGCATAAGTCGTGGGAGTAACTTTGTTTGTGTTTGAGGTTCAGCAAGATTCTTTTATCCTCTATAATGTTTCAATCTAGTACTGGTTCTGTCTGACGATTTAGCTCGACTTCTAACTGAGCAACGCATGTTCAAATCTAGCTGCGGCCGTTATTTTTTTCTCCCAGTACCGAAATCAACAACGTGTGTTGTGTTGATTTAACACACAAAAGTGGTAGTCACGCTGGGACACCGCATTGTGTTGAATTAACACAACTATTTTTTTTACTGTGTACTTTTGTTCTGTGCATTACTCGAAATAAACTTTTTTTATTTATAGTGTATTTATGTTAAAAATTGGATTTGTAATCATAAAGGTTGAGGGCAATTTATTTTCCGCAGATGGAGACAGAGCTGTGTGTACCTAAGTACAGTATTTGCAGATATTGTTTTTGAATGAATTTCCGGTAGTTATAAATTTAGTTGAGGTACAGTACAGATTTACCTTCACCTGCTTCCATTTAGCGAATTTTCAGCACTAAAAGGCAGATTTTGATACCTCGAAGAAACGGGTTTAAAAGGGCTTGTTTTGAAATTAAATTGCTGTTAAATCATTTCTGAAAGGGATAAATTATTGTAATTTTGCTTAGAAATTTGCTATTCACATGTGTTCAGTAGCTCAAAATTGTAGGCCTATACTGAAACATGACAATGAAGTGTTTTATTGTATTTTGACTTTACAATTTACTATTCAGATATGTTTACTACTCATAATTATAAATATTCAAAGATATGTAATAATTAGGCATTATATGTATATTGTAATTTGGTTCAGATTTTGTTCCATCTCAATATGTTGAATAGGAAAGTTTTGAAGCACTCAGATATAGTGGGGATTGTAACTAAAAATTATACTCCAAATTTAGTAATATATACTAGACGACGAAATGAGATGAGGTTTAGAACTGTCTCGTCTTATTTTATATCTCCTTGAGGTTATGAAAGGAGACGAAACGACATTCAGACAGGCAGTTAAGTTTAGAAACCTTACACTATATCTAGGTACACTGGTCTAATACCTGTACCTATTCATTATTTTTTTTTACTTCGATGTTCCTTATATTTCTAACAATGATGAAATGCTTAGATTTGGTCCGTCATTGGAAAAACTGGGTTGGAGTTTGTCCATTTGGATCTGTCCCTTGGATTTTGTCCCCGCCCCTTTAAACACTTCGTTGTACGTTTGTGGTTTGCTTAACAGCCAGTCCTAAGCCTGGATAAAGTGAGAAGGAAGGATTGAATGTCATTAAATTTCGCTGCTTTGCAAGATACTATTCAATCATACTAAACATCATGATTATGTTAATGAAAATAATAAGTTGCAGTTTACAGTTTTGTTTCCTTCATTTGCAGTTATTAAAGCATGAACATATTATTATTATTACTAGCAGTAGTAGTAGTAGTAGTATTGCGTTGCTCAAGGTGCTCCTTCTACCCTGCAAAGTCAACTAGTTTTTCTTGCGGTGCGCTCTGGACACACCAGATACCTGCTTGTGCGCTCGGTCCACGATTTTGGCTTGTGCGTTCAGGACACGGTACGGATTGATTGACGTAGATTATTGGGATATTACTGCGTGTATTGTTCGGTCATTCAAGATATCCCGTCATTCTTAGCTTGTCATTACCATTCGTATATTACAGAAATTGGTAGGTCCTTCAAGTCATGCTAAACCCTCTCCATTCATCCCGATCTTATTCTTTCCTTTCTATCTCAACATTGTTTATCGATTTAACTTCCTTAATGGTATCACGGAGTTGATTCTTCTTTTTACTCTTTTTCTCTAAACCATGGATTTAATTGCATCTTTCTCGGCGCTGCCAATGTCCTAAACTGGTTCTTTTTCTCTTCTTTATTATCTCCACTATTCTTCGTTTCTTCCCTATTCTCTTCAGCACTATCTTCTGTGTCTAGCTGATATTTTTCATTCTACTTCATGCCCACATTTTGAAAATTTCCGTTTTCGATTCCTTGCTCTTTCCGAGAGTCCATATTTCGGCCCTATTTAAGACAATATTCCACAGAAAGCATTTACTTAATCGTTTCCTCTGCTCTTAGGTATACACAAACAATAAATATCCATAAGGGTACTGCGAGAACATCGAACACGATCCGCGTTTGCATGGTGACTCACACTTCTTATGATGTCACCAGTATGTTTACAATACTATTACATCGGCAATACATTTTAGAGCATGTCCCTGTCATCGTTGGGCCATTATTTAAAGAGCCTATGACATTATTTATTTTCTCTCAATGATTATTATTATTTTCTCAATTTCTTTCACTTATTATTTTATTTTTATTTGTTGTCTTTCCGAAAGTAAAAAAAAAAATGGTTTCTTTAAATTAAGATAAAAGTTCTTATCTCTGCACTCAGAAACAATTTTCTTAGAAATCAGATATCAGCATTGTCATATAATTTTAAATGAGACCACACCGGTTTACAAATAAGATCACTTGTCTTATTTCCAGACCGGTATTCTCTCATTTTAAATTAAATGAGAATGCTGATACGTATCTCATATCTAAGAAAATTGTTTCTGAGTGCACAGATAAGAACTTTTATCTCAATTTAAAGAAACCAATTTTACTGTACAGCATTTTAGTTTACAGTTCATTTTTGTTCCTATTCATGGGAGGGATGGAAGGCGGTCCTAGTCTTAATAATTCAGAGCATAATCCAAGCATTCGAATAATGTGGCTGGAGCAATCAGGAACACATCTTAGTTTGAATATGTTTATAACTATAATCGGACCCAAAGTACCTCTCAAGTGCAGTGATCTATATAGTCTACGAAGTTAGCCGTTATGTCAGGTGGATTGTGTGAGCTTCCTTTATTCATCCGTACCGAACAGTCACATTTAAAGCTCTCTAGTTATTTTCGTACTAAACTTTGGTTGGAAAAAAGCGGTACGTCATTAATTATTAATTCGTAATAAGAGAAACTATGCTAAGAGACTTGCATGAGGTATTCTGAATCAGACTTCACGAGCAATTGAACAAATTAAAGATATTCCTCTCCCTGTCTGGTGATGCGTTCGAAGCAAAAATCTCAAAATGACCTAATTTGCATAGGAAGAGTAATCAACCTGAAATTCCCTCTCCCCCCTTTAACAATGGTATATTTGAACTTTCACATTTACGCTTTAATGGTGCGCATGACTCAAGAAATTTAAGAGTTTAATTCACACGCACAGCTACAGCACACCATACCTAATTACAACAATATATAATCCACTATGTTTCCTTAAAAAAAAAAGAAAGAAAGAAAGAAATAATGTGTACAGTCCTTGCATATTAACAGTTATATTAGTTTCGAAATCATTGAAAGTACTTTTAATTGCATTTTAAAAAAGTAACGGTTTCTGTTCGTAGATCTTGAATTCAAGGTAATTTGAGAAATGCTTACTGACTTGTATGTTCCTTAGTTTACTCCTACTGGTACTGATAATTTCGCACCAGTAAACTTAGTTCTTTAGTATACTGGTATATTCTTGAACCAAAGAAGTTTAAATACAAAAAAATATCGAGAAATTTAAATACGTACTAATCTTAGAAAATTTAAAACCGGTTAACTATAAATGCAATGATACGGGTTCCGTGGTAATGAAATAAATGCCTCCATCCCTGGGCATCAGAGGAAGTAAATAGAAAACCACGTTGAACAGAGCCCGTTATGGAAGGCGTCCATGTAGGCTATACACACACACACACACAAAAAAAAAAAAAACAGTTTGGAAATGAAAACCAACTATTTGGTTTCCAAATGTTTTTCGTAATCACTACTTAAAAATTTAGTCACGATTACCTAAAAGTAGTCAGAGCACCAAGCAAATGAACAATGCGAAAAAAAAAAGTATCCAGTGTCCTACCCGAGATTTGAGTGCAGACCGCCCGATTCGTAGTCAGACAGGCTATCGCCTGAGCCATTAATATATATATATTTCTCGCCCTAAGGGGGCTTTAATTCCTTTTACATTACTTACTCCTTTTTTCCTGAAAATACTTGTGATTAAGTTCTCCGACTGATTTATACTAATTACTTATCACCAGGTCGCGGATAACAAAAATCTATATTCATAGTAATCGTCTGCGGTAATAACAACAACAGACTGATGAATTTAAAACATCATTTACAAGCATACAGTTTGTTAATGAAGTTCAGAAGTGGGCGAAAATAATATAATAAACTTATAATTAAATTTACTAGTCAAAAGGTATGTCGTAGAGCTGACAACTCTACACCGCTAAAACATATCAAGAAATAGTAACAGATGGTTCATGGATTCTCCTGGGGTAAAATATTCTGGAGCTTAACAAGTCCCTCATTCGAATCTCCGGGCAGGGCTCCTTCAGGGTGCTCCATGAACAGGATTAAGAAAGACCTTAGAATAGGAACGTGAAACGTACGAACATTATAGAAAACAGGCGCTCTTCAGGTGACGGTACGGGAGACCGAGAAGTACGAGCTAGGCATATTAGCGACACAAGAAGTTCGGTGGGAGGGTCAAGATTTCAAAGGGCAAGTACACTTTCTACTACGGGGGAACACAGTGTCACGAATTCGGAACAGGATTCCTCATTAAGAACAGTATCCTTCAGGCGGTTCAGAATATAAAGTTCGTAAACGTAAGACCATCTTACGTTACGATACGTACTCGATGGGACAACACGGTTTTATTAAACGTCTATGCTCCGACTGAGGTGGCTACTGATAATGACAAAGATATATTCTGCGATGAGCTAGAAAGGCTGTTTGACCGAATGCCGAAGTATAATTCGAAAATTGTGTTGGGTGATTTCAATGCAAAGGTAGAGAGGGAAGAAAAATATAGACCTACTACAGGCAAATACAGTCTTCACGAAAAGACCAACAACTATGGAGAAAGACTGATAACTTTCGCGATTTCGAAAAACTTACTGGTAAAGAGCACGTACTTTGAACACAAAGACATACACAAATACACATGGATATCTCCGGACGGCAAAAATCTCAACCAGATCGATCACGTATTAATAGATAAACGAAGACACACCAACATAATGGATGTTAGGTTGTACAGAGGAGTGGAAGGTGACACCGACCATCAATTAGTGATCACAAAAGTAAGGGTAAAGTTATGCATCGCGAACAGAGAAGGCAAGGGGTCAAAACAACTGAAATTCGAAGCTAAACGATTAAATAATCCGAGCATAAAAGCAGATTACCAACTCGAATTCTCAAATAGGTTCGAAATCCTAGCCGACTCGAGTAATAATAATGATGATAATAATGAAATTGATGTAAGTAAGATGTGGGAGGCAATTCGTGAAACAATTAAAAGCGCAGCAAAGGAACATGTAGGTGAGAAGAAACAACAGAAAAACAAACATTGGTTTGATGAAAAATGCCTTAAGCTTCATGAAATACGAAAACAAGCCAGGCAACGATGGCTAAGTAATAAAAGCGAAGCATATACCAACCACTACAGTAACGCGAAACGAAACGCCATACTCGGGTTCAGAAACAAGAAGCGAGAATATCTGACGCAGAAGATTCAGGAGATTGAGGAAAACGGGAAGACAAAATAAGATACTAGATTTATACAAAGGGGTAAACTCGTTAAGAAAAGGTTTCCAGCCGAGGTTAGGAATGATTAGAAATGAACATAGAGATCTTCAGGCGGATCCGACTAAAGTTGTCGATGTGTGGAAAAGTTATTTCGACAAACTTCTTAATGTACACAAGGAGGAACAAACAGGAATTCGAAATCCATACAGCAGAACCATGGATCCCGAACCTAGGGAGATCGAGATCGAAATGTCGTTAGAGAAATTGAAAAATTTCAAATCACCAGGAATAGACAAGATTCCATCCGAATTAATTAAATCAGGAGGAACGGCACTAATCAAGGAACTACATAAATTGATAAGTGCTATATGGAGAAAAGAGGAGCTCCCAAAGGAATGGAAACCCTCAATAATAGTTCCAATTTACAAAAAAGGCGATAAATCGGACTGTAATAATTACCGCGGAATCTCGTTACTTCCAACCTGTTACAAGGTATTAAGTAATATTCTGTTAACACGCCTAAGTGTATACGCAGATGAAATAATTGGAGATCACCAATGTGGATTTAGAAGAAATAGATCCACGTTGGACCAGATTTTTGCTTTGAGACAAATTTTGGAGAAGAAATGGGAATACAATGGGACGGTTCATCAGCTATTCATTGATTTTAAGAAAGCATATGATTCTATCAAAAGGGAAAAGTTATACAGTATCCTGATACGATGTGGAATTCCGAAAAAAAATGGTTCAACTTGTGATGATGCGTCGCAGCGACCCCATAAGCAGATAGGTAATAATTATGTCCGATAGTTTCAAGATTCGCAACGGATTGAAACAAGCCTATGCCTTCTCACCACTACTGTTTAACTTTGCGTTAGAATATGCGATTTTAAAAATTAAAGGGACAAAAAGGGACTATCATTGAATGTTTTGAATCAACTGTTCGTATACGCGAATGATGTAGATTTAATAAAGGACGATATAGATGCGCTACAAAGCAACACCGATATCGTAGTAGGAACGTGCTATGAGATAGGTCTACAGGTAAACGCAGATAAAACAAAATACATGATAAGCCGAAACAAAGGGAATGAAGAAACTAAAAACATAAGAATTAGGGATGAGGTCATAGAGAAAGTAAACAAATTTAAATACTTGGGAACATATGTAACAAGCAAAAATGAGGTAACGGAAGAAATAAACAGTCGGTTAGTATCGGGGAATGCATGTTTCTATTCAGTCCAAAAATTTCTAATATCGCGATTAATATAAAGGAAATTGAAATTGAAAATATACAGAATGGTTATTCTGCTTGTAATACTTTACGGTTGCGACAGTTGGAGCACGACCCTAGCAGATGAATATAAATTACGAGTGTTTCAAAATAAGGTTTTGAGAAAGATATACGGGCCGAAACGGAACGAGATGACTGGAGAGTGAAGGAGACTGCATAATGAAGAAATCCACGGACTGTACGATTCACCAGATGTTGTAAAAATAATGAAATCGCGACGACTAAGGTGGACTGGCATGTAGCTCGCATGGGGGAAAACGAAGATTATATTCTATCCTTGTTGGAAGGCCTGATGGAAGGAGCCCATTTGGAAGACCAAGACGTCGTTGGGAGGACAATATTAGAAGAGATCTTCGAGAAGTAGTTGTTCGTGATAAAACCTGGCTTGATATTGCCCAGGATAGAATCGAATGGCAAACGTTTGTTACTACGGCAATGAACTTGCGGGTTCCATAAGCCATAGATTTAGTTAGATAGTTAGTCAAAAGGTATACGAATCTCCGTGGCTCAGTTCGGACTCAGCCTGTATTTTAACTTGTACGTACTATGTAATATATTTCGAATATTGTAGAACTGTTTCAGCACACAAGGAAATCAGAAAGAATGTTTGATTGAAAAATGCCGCGTCGTTGTGTGAATTTAGAAGTTTTCATCAAATTCATGCTTACTCAAACGCATAAATTAATATACAGAAATAATGGTGCAAACTTCGGGAGCTGAGAAGAAGAAAACTTTATTTATATCAAAAACAAGAACAAAGGTTCTTTGAAGAAATTCAAAATAATGCATAATTTCAGTGATACAGGAGCTCAAAGTTATATCCGCATCGTCACAAATGACGTCATAGCTGGACACATAACGACGTAAGTGGTGTTGACTTAGCAATTCACACTCAAAATATTACCCAATACATCTGTTTAAGCAATGTCTTTGCTTGAAGAAGTGCCACATAGACAGCTCTCGTAACGTAAGCATTTCACTGTCAAGGAATTCAATTGTTTAATAGGGCAAGTATAAAAATCCCCTCTAAGCTGTAATCGACAATCATAAACATAACAAATAGAAATTATACCATTTTGTTTATTCATTTACAACAATAATGCCTAAACAATCGGAATATACTATATATTCTTTTAAAATTTATTATCGGACTCGCGTAGCACATAAATGTTATGATGTTGCACACTAAATCCTCTATAGATGGCAGCAAAATTTGCGAACATGGTTTGCCATCTAGCGAAAAAATATGAATTGCATTATCATAAGGGCATTCATTGTGTGCGTTAAGCGGTATTCGCGGTAAAAGGCTTTGTGAAGACAATTCGAACACGCGAAATGATGTGGGGAACACCTCTGGATAGGCAAATGCGAAAGAAGTGTGAAAACCAGGAATAAATAAGTATAAACGTATGTAGGTAGCTACTGTCCTCTCGCCGTCCTAATCGCCGCTCATGACTCAATCATTGAGTTTAATTGATATTTTTTTTAAAATGTTAACTTACGTTGCGTTTTGTGTAAAACACTAAAGCTTAAAAATATATTCCCAAATGCCCAACAGTCTCCCATGAACAGAAAAAGAATATATGATAGAAAACAAGGATTTTTATTTACAGGAAACGAAGTAATATACAATAAGATAATTGTTGAGTATCATAAAATGAAAACTATAATAACCTACACACTACAAACTAATATCTCCTTTCATATAAAAATGTCTACATTTAAAGAACTTCAACATTTAGCCAAACTCTTCCAAATTCTGCCAAAAAGTGGCAGAAAACAAAATACTTGAAACAACACTAATATATAAATATTTATAATTCATAAGTTCGATTTAATCGACTTTGCGTCGAGTTTCGAGAGCTAATAATTTAAATATAGGCTAGAAATAATACGAAGTCCGTGAGGCTCTACGTTAGAAGTGGTTCACATCCAGGTTTACTTCTTACTTGGTGTTATGCGTCACTGTCTCCCTGTGTTCTTCTATTCTTCAAATAATATATGAGAAGACCAATTCCACAAGTTATTAGGATCAGTCTTTGCCTTCTTCTTCTTCTGCATCTTTGCCTTTCTTCTTCTTCCTTTTTTCTCTTCATCTTCTGTTGTGTCACCATCAGGATGTGGTGGCGGAGTTTTGCTGCAGAGTCCTGTTTTAACACAGGAGACCCAATTTCCATCAACAACAGACGACATTTCTTCTTTACATGATCTAATTCCTTCTTCCTTCCACAGAGCATGTTGAATATGACTGGGAGTCAGTAGCATCTTAACGAAGCATCTTCGTTTACGTTTAGTACACCCAGTCATATAAATTACCATTCAGAAATGGACTTCTCGTCGATTTCTGTTTATTATTATTAATATGTCCGTGTTCCCTAATCCAGGAAGAAATTATCCATCCTTCCAAAACAACTTCATACAACAACCGTTGTAAACTTGGTATTTAAGAAATTATCAGTAAATATTGTTTTCTAGCAAATATTGTTAATTCCATTTTTTACATAGGAATTAATACATAATTCCATAGAATTCGGATATAATTTTTAATAATCTTCTTAATGCACTATGCTCATTTTGCTTTCATGAAATCCATTACAGCAGGGTTTCTCAACCTGGGGGTCGCGGTATGTGTGCATTGGGGTCGCAAGGGAAGGTGAAAAAATAATTTAACTAAGCTTTTGTAGGTTAAAACTAAGAAAGTATTTTATTTTGCTGACTGTTTTTAATAATTACTAAAGATAATGTAGTTTGCTGAATAGTTTTTGGATAATATAATTAGGATATTTATTATAAATACAGGAAATAAATTGTCATGTTTTGAAATGAAAAGCAAATATTGCACAAAATAAAATAATTGTGGGTCGCCGGCTAGAAAGCATGGTGAAAGGGGGTCGCTGGCTGGAAGGTATGGTGAAAAGGGGTCGCGGAAAGGTTGAGAAACACTGCATTAGAGAATACGTTCTCAAGTTATGCACTGTTCTTTAACGCCTCTTCAAACAACGTTCATAGCTATTACCGATCCAGAGTTTGGTCTATCCTGTTGCAACTTATGGGCAAAACAGCTGCAGTTTCACCTATTGTACTTCCCCCTGACACACACGAAATTCCTTTGCTGTTGCTTCTCTTTAATGATCCCTCGTAAAGGTTTTATATTTAACATTGGTACGAAAATTAATTCCCTAATTTCTTTCTTGATTTAAACATATTTAATTATCTAATATAAAGATAATTTCATTTTAAAACATTGACGGGGGAAGAGGGAGGAAAACTAACAGCGACTGGAGCGTTGCCGCCTGACTATGACAACCCGAAATGAGAGAACGGCTGCAGGTAGCTGTTTCGTTTTTTAACTTAGCTATCAAACCGGCATCGCTGTTGCCATAAGAGCAACAGTATACTCTTAACTCTGGACGGATAATAGCAGGGTCTTTCTGTTTGAATGCTCGTGAGAAGGGAAAACTTTCAGTCTCTTCGTACATAAAACGAGAGATACATCGTAACACTGCATGAGCGAGCAAAATGCCTAATAGTCGGTTTCGTGCCATTCACTTAATGTTGTCACAAAAGTATTTTGATGACGTTTGGCACCTCCTTTAATTCGAGATGAAATGAAAAATTCGTTTGTAGAAATTTATTTTTATCAACATGGTGGAAATCAAGAGTGAAAACACGATATCACTGAGCTGTCAGTGCTGCCAACCTCGTATAACGTTTAAAATTTTCAAATGGCACTACGCACAAATCCCCTAATGATGATAAACAGCATATGTAAAGCAAACACCGCAGTGTTACAAACTATGGATGAAATATCCTAGGAAAATATGTAGTTTGTATAAAATCACTAAAACCTTACTATATGATCTGTAGTTTCCAACACTGTTCTTTGTGCTTTACATATGTTGTTTTTCATCACTAGAGGATGCCAAATATCCAATTACAGAGTAATCTGTAAACGAAATTTGCATTCAATGCGTTGTTTCACATTTATTGAAAATTATTCATTTTTTTCCATTATAAGGCATCGACTTTAGGCTCCAAGTTGGAAACATTGTACCTCCAAAACGAAGCGAAATCGAACCCATGATTATAGGAACTTTTACTCTTATTTTGGTGTGACAAATCATCTTCTGAAGTATTTGCGTATAATTAATAAAGACCTGAAGACACGGATCACAGAAATTGAAGGAATTTCAGATGGAATCGCACGAGTAGTAATAAAGATAAACAAGAGATGCAGTATGGAAGTTATACAGGTGTATGCTCCAACAACGTCACAGCCAGAGGAGGAAATCGAAGACCTATACGAGGAGATACAGAGGATTTTGGATAGTAGCAAATCGCATTACAAAATTGTAATGGAAGATTTCACACGAAAGTGGGAAACTTTGGATTTTGCAAAAGTAACAAGAGAGGAGAGAAGCTAGTAGAATTCTCAGAAGTCAATATTTTTTTTATTTCCAATACATATTTTAAGAAACCGGCCCAGAGCAAGTTCATATGGAAAGGCCCAAATGGGATTAAAACGAAACAGACTACGTTTAATCAAATAACAGGAAAATTCTTCAAGACGTGTCTGTTCTGAACAGTTTCAAAGTCTCGAGTGATCATAGGATGGTGAGATGTAAGCTGGAATTAAATACTAAACCTGAGAGGAAGAAGCTTATCAGAGGAAAACCGCCAATTTTAGATCTGGAAAATCTAGGGAAACATAGACAGAATTTGGAGAATGGAGATAGAACTAAGCAACAGATTCAGCGCCTTAGAAGAGTTAGAAGATAGATAAGACATCAGTCGCAGAAATAAAATACGGACTGAGATAATAAAAAAAAACAGCCAAGGAAATAGCATTCATCAAAAAGAAAAAAGAGAGCAAAGTCTCAGAAGAAACTTAATTCATGATGAAGAAAAGAAGGGAAATGAAAGAAGAGGAAAATTACATAAAGAGGATTGAGTACGTAGAACTAAACAAAACTGTAAGGAAAAAAATATGTGAGGATGTACGAAGATACAACGAGCATGTTGTTAGAAATATAATCGAGGAAAACAAGAGCCTGAAGAAAATCAAACAACAGCTCATGATAGGAAAAAGGAAATAACTGCAGTTAAGAAACCAGACGGGACCGTAACCAGAAATAAGGAAGAAATTATAAACATATTTGATAATTTCTACAGAGAATTGTACTACTCCGAGGAAGAATTAATAAATAAAGACTCAGAAGAAAATGATGTAGATGTCTCAGACGTAATGAAAGAAGTGGATAAAGTACTTCGAGGGATAAAGATCGGAAAATCGCCAGGAAAAGATGCACTCACAGCAGAGATGTTTAAATGGAGAGGTGAAAAGATGAAAGAGCAACTTGCCGAATTATTCTTAATGTGCCTGAGGAAGAGAGAAATACCCAGAAGTTGGAATAATGCTGTTATAATTTTGTTGTACAAGAAAGGGAAAAAGAACGCGTCGAAAACTACAGACCAATTAGTTTACTGTCAGTTCTATACAAAATGTTCACCAAAGACATTTTGAATCGTATTGAACGGATCTTGGATTTTAACCAGGGAAAGAAACAAGCCGGATTTCGTCGTGGATACAGCAAAATAAACCAGATACAAGCATTGAATGAAGTTATGGAAAGGACTAATGAATATGAACGTCCACTATGTCTGGGATTCCTAGATTATAAAAAAGCTTTCGATTCGGTCTCCTTGTCAGCAGTACTTAAATCACTTTAACATCAAGGCATCGGAAGTGCATATATCAAAGTACTGTGAAACATTTACTCGACTACTACATCTGTCATTAGACTACATCAAGTGAAAAAATAAAGTTAGAAAAGGAGTAAGGCAAGGAGATTCAGTTTCTCCAAAATATTTTCAGCTGTCCTGGAGAGAATGTTCCAAAATTTAAACTAGGATGAAGTTGGAATAAAAATCAATGGTGAATATATTCATCACCTACGATTCGCTGATGATATAGTCCTGTTTGCTTCAAGTGCAGAAGAACTACAAAAAAGAATGGAAGAACTGAGTAATGTGAGTTCGAAAACAGGCCTTAAAATGAATGTAAGTAAAAACAAAAGTAATGTACAACCAACATGCTGCAAAGAAGGAAGTGAAGATTAACGGAGAAACAATAGGAATAGTTGATGAGTATGTTTACCTAGGTCAGGTCAAAACATCGAATGCTAAGTTGACTGTTGAAATAAACAGAAGATGTAAAATGGCGTGGAGTTCTTTTGGAAGACTACACTTTATTTTCAAAAGCAAACTACCAATGTGTCTGAAGCGTAAAGTTGATAATCAATATGTCTTACCCGTGATGATGTACAGCTGTGAAACTTGGACATTGAATGCGCTAACGACTCAAAGATTGAGAGTCATACAAAGAGCAATGTAGAGATCCATGCTATGAATAACTAGGAAGGACAGGAAGCCAAATGAATGGATTCGCGCACAAACAAAGGTAGAAGATGTAATCAAGACTGCGAAAAAGATGAAGTGGGATGAGCTGGTTACATAACTAGACGAACAGAGAAAAGATTTACAACAAAATGTACATTGGATTCCTAGAGAAAAGAAACGACAGAGATTACGTCCAAATGCAAGATGGGTAGATGAAATCAAGCGTTTTTCAGGAGCTGCATAGATGAGGATAGCACCAGATCGAGATATGTGGAAGGAAAAGGGTGCCTTCATCCAGCAGTGGATAGAAAATGACTGAATATGATTATGGTGATGATGACTGCATTCATAGATGGCTGTTATTTCACAAGAAATGCATTTTATCTAGTTTTTTACCAACATGTAGGGTATGAATTACGGCCGGGGATAAGAGGATAATCCCCCTCTGGTAAGTATTTATCACTGGCTGCTAACTAGAATTCACTATCCCGGGGGGACTATATCCCCCCCTGTAACACGTTATAGCTTTCTTTCCACGAACTTACAATGAGACTGGTAAGGTTGTATGCTCTAGTTATCATAACAGTCCTAACATACATGTCTAAAGAAAAAAAATATGTTATACGTAGACAAAGCTTTTATTACTGTGTTACATATAGTACTTCCGAAAAGTTACATGACAAAATAGAGGCAAGTAACCAAATGTCGCTTAGCAACCTAACGTTTCTCAGCTTGTATGAGTCTGAAATTATTGGAGTCGATCGTCACGCCCCAAGGAACATAATGTCAAAGATTAAATTGAGTGTGGGTTTTGGAGGGCTGAGCTCATCCACCGATTTTCTGGGGGGGCTGGGTCCACTCATCACTTTTATCGCACGCCATGGATATTGTGTTTCTATATATTACACTATGCACACAATACATTTATCGACAATTATGCAGTAATATTTGGTCAGTTACGAATGAATTACTAGGATGGGATGCACTTGTTAGAAACGATACTTGGATGAGAGCCCTCCCACCGACTGGCTTAGAATTCAAAGAAAATGCAGGGTTAAAATATGCCACAGACATCACAGCACAGAAACACGCACAAATGAGTTTCTCCGTTGTCGTTGATGAAAACGGATAGCCCACAGATTGAGAAATGCTTTCCTGACAACTGCAATCTTTAAGATGAATTACCTATAACATAATATATTTTCAAAATCCTATGGCGAAACTTCCTTGTTCCTTTCCAATTAAGTAATATTTTTGCTGTTTTGCAAAATATTTATTTCACCATTTTTACATCTATCTCATTGTTTAATAAGAATTTTAACGTTACCTTTCATGTTTTATTGGCTACATGCAAAGAAGCGGTTTGCAAGGTTTTCGTAAATCCAACCTAAAGAATGCCGGAATTATGTTCACACTACTGCCCTGGCCCTCTACCTTTCCCATCTCTGCCTTTGGAAGTGTGATGGCCAAGAATTGTTATCCCTCTTATATGTGACCGTCTAAGGCTACAGCTGTAAGCTCAGCCGATAGAAAATAAATTGAAAGAGAATTGAATTTACACGTCAGAAATAATAAAAATAAAAAAATATGCAATTCTATAAATGAAACTAAGAAAAAGAAATAATTCTGGTTATATTGAATAACCATTCTATACATTAATTTTTAAACTTGTTTTTTGGATAGTTAAATAGCAACCATGAGCTAAGTCGGTCATGTCTGATAGATCTCGTCCCTTCGCGAACCAGTCTTCTGGAAAAGGATTGAGAAAAGTATAGAGTCTTAGTTGATGTACCATCTCTATTCGCCTAGTAAACCAGAGGAAAACTCCTTCACGATTGCTGGCAGCGGGGCTCCAACTTACGTACCTCCAAAGAACCGATCCGAACTCCTCGTATCTGCCGGCTGGCCCATGGGGACTAGTACAGACTATTGTCTACTAAAATTTTACATATAAATTTACATAGAAGGTATAAATAGATATAAAAAGAAGCAATATCTTAACAGCAATCAATGTTTTGGTGTCGGACATTACACATTCAAGGAATGGAAAGATTGCGGTATTATCAAACGACGATATGCCATAAGTGACATTACACTATAGCCATTTCATCATCAGACTTCACTCTGTGACATACAGTCAACTTTCTCCACCAAGGCAGGTTATGGTATTGATACACGCATATCGTCGTTTGATAATTAGTGTAGCTTTTCATTAGGATTTTTAAAGTGAGGAAGTTATGTTTAATGTGGAACAATAGCGCTTGTCAGATGTGCGTATTGCACTTTGTTTTAACCACTTTATTAAAATACCACAGTTGCACTTTGAACACTGAGTAGCTATCAGGTCAGTATAAAACCATAATATTTGTGTTGTAGGTGTCTTAATTATTTTACAAATGTATTTTGTAACAATGTTATGGGAAATGTGTCACTATGGTTTACGTGTATTTTTGTACCTACTGTACCGATATCGATCTTTAGCTTCTTTACGTTATCCCAATTCCTCTCTTTGACCATGAATAGGTAAACATTCAAATATCTCCTCTGATCAGATGCACAGTTTTATATGGGAATGGCTCCCACCATTGTTTCTGCGATCAACGGTTGCAAGATTGTACTGAGACATCGGCGTTACTTTGTTATGTATCTATACCGTTCTATATTTAATCTACATCATACTCTGATACGAACAGTTAGTTCAAGTCATTCAATATTAGTCCCTTTTTTTGTCCGCTTGATGGTGACAAGGCATCACCATGTTTCAATCCGGTGCGAATCTCGATACTATTTTACATTTCAATTTATTTATGGTCTTTAAGCATCTATGACCCAGGACGGTATACAGTGGGGAAGAAGATATTGGAAACTAGTCGGTCAGAGCCTAGTTTATAGGTATCATCCCGGCATTTGCCTGATGTGACTGAGGGGGAAATCCCAGTCAGGAACGGCGGCCGCTGTGATCGTTAAGCTAACGCTCCACCACTGAACTATGGCCGCTCGAAACTGTTCCATTGTATTACCATTTCATCCTTAACATTTTCCTTAAGGCAAAAATCTGGTCAAATGTAGATCTTTCTTCTAATCTTGTAAATCCACATTTATGATTTTCAATTATTTCATCTTCGTAGCGTAGTAGTCATATTACTAAACACCATGTAACAAGTTAGGATTAAAGGGATTCCGCAAACCGGAACTATTACTGAGGTTTCCCGTTCCTTTGGAAGCTTCTTCTTCCTGCATACAACACCTATCAATTTATATAGTTCCTTGACTAGTGCTGTTTCTCTCACTTTAATTAATTGAGAATTTCTAATCATCTGTAGGCTTGGCTGGTAACCATTTTTTGAAGACTTAACCCGTCTGTATAGATCTCTTACATTATTTATCTTATTGTTTTTCTGGATCTTCTGATGTTTCTGTAAAAAATATTTTTGTTTTTGTTTCTATATCCACGTGTGGGGTTACGTCTCGTTCTACTATAGTGGTTTGGATTTTCTTCAGTTTTAGTGCTTTAGCCATTTCTGCCCTGCTTGATTTCGTTTCTCGTGAGCTTAATGCGTTCTTCATTAAACCAAATCTTGTGTTCCTGTCGTTTCTCCTCACCTACATGTTCTTTTGGTGCGCCCTTCACTTTTGTCACAAATTGCCTCCCATATCTTATTCACATAAATTTCATTTTTATCGTCACTCAAGTTGGGTAAAATTTCGAACCTATTTGATATTCCGAGTTGGTAAATCCGCTGCCTTTACGCTGGTGTTATCTAATAGTTTGACTTCGAATTTCCGTTGTTTTGATCCTTTGCTTTCCCTGTTAGCGATGCACAACTTTTCCCTCACTTTTGTGATCGCTAATTGATAGTCGGGTGTCACGTTGTGTAGATTTGTAAGCCCCAACGTCCATTATGGGGAGGTCTATGTCTATCTACTAATACGTGATCGATTTGGTTGTGTGTTTTGCCATCCGGAGATATCCATGTGCATTTGTGTATATCTTTATGTTTGAAGCACTTGCTGTTTAGTATTGTTGTTGCTGACTTGGTGAAAACTTGTTTTGGGTAGGTCTAAATCTTTGTTCCCTACTCGTCTTTCTTTTGAAATCCCCACCCCCCCCCCAACACAATTTTCGTACTGTAGGTCGGTATTTGGTCAAACAGCTTATCTAGTTCTTAGTAAAATGTTTATTTGTCGTTAACATCAGCTTTCTCGGTCGGAGCATGGACATGTATTAAAACCGTGTTGCTCATCAAGTAGGCAGTGCTGAAGTTGGAAAAGTATTTTTGACGGAACTTTCCATTATATACCAATAAAATTATGAGAGGCATTTTTGGTAAATTTGATAAAAGCAAAAAGGATAACATTTAATATCAAGAATGTGATTTAAGAGCCTATGGTCAATAGTGATAAATTATTATTTAAAAACCAAATATATTATATAGTTAATATAAATTGTCAAGACAAGAATACAAGAACATGATGTTACTAATAGTTCAGACTAAACCTATTGTCAAAATATATGTCGAAAACACTTCCTTTTGTATCTTCGTGAATTTATGCCTGTCCTCTCGAGGCTAGATTTTAATTATATCATTCCAATGCTTTCCGGCCCAACTTTAGCAGTGAATGTAGGATAATCTGTTGTTCACGAACTCTATATTCTAAACCGTCGGAAGGATACTGCTTTTAATGCGTAATCCTGCTCCAAAATTATTTAGCCGTATGAATATTTAATATTTCTATACTAAAGTCAGATTAAATTATATGAAAAAATCCGTTAAAATCAGTTCTCAGTAAATCTATTCTTTTCATGCATTACGAAACCAAAGATCGATGCATTAGCAAACAACTGAGCGCAAAACCTATTTTCTCACCCTGAAGAAAGAATTCTCTCTTTTAGTGGCCGTTATCCACTTGGCATTATCTATTCAAATATAATAGCATTTTACTTCCTTTTCATTTCTAGAATTAGATTCCAAATCCCTAGAACTAACCAGACACCGCGATCTTGGCATGGTTGAGAGGTTAGAGCAGTCGCTTTCCGTGTTGGTGGCACGAGTTCAATTCCCGCCGGCGTCTCTTATATGGAGTAGTTCGGAGTGCACGTTACCAAAAACTGTAGGTCCCTTCCTTAGACACTCACCAGCTCGTTTAGGGCGTTAATAACAATTCAAAGGCAACCCAATTAGGATATGTTTCTATTTAAACTCTTTTTAGCCCAGCTGACAAATATCAGCTTCATTTGGGCTGTTGATTATGAGGAGATGACGAAAAATAATTGCGGGCCGCGGTGATTCAGTGGTAGCTGTGCTCACCAGAGCTCTTTCCTCTGGTGCGTGTGGTTCCATATCTTATTCACATGCTTTAAAATAATAAGAAAATGAGCACTGCCACATAAGTCGTTATGCATATGCCACTAAATAATAAGGGCAAGAATATGACTAGTGAGACATGTAAATGATGATGTAACTACCAATTTCAGAACTAAAATGGCTAGCTAGAGTCAACACTCACTAGTATTCAATAAAACTAAATTAGCGTTGCCAATAAAAGTACCAACAATTCATTCTAGCCTTTTAGTGCATGAACTACTCTAGAGAACACTATACGAGTTAAAGTCTCTTGCTACAATAACTAGTTGGGGCTGCAGAAATTCTGAAGATAAAAAGGTGCAATACTTCGTACCCATGTGGTATAAAAATTCAGAACAATAAGTTGCTGTTTAAGGTGATCCCGAATAGTAAACACTTGCAGATTGGTGGTAATGTGCACATGCATGTTTTCCTCCGTTATTAACTTAAGACCCTCATTTCATCTTCAACTATATCGGAGGTTAAGGAGAAACTCGTGTGTTTGAGCTTGAGTTACTTGGCATGCAAGAACAGTGGTTAGGCGCTTGATACCGTAATTAACCATCAGAGACTCTAGTGGAGAGATTTATTTAGTTTACGACACACACAACCCGTGGAGTTCTGGGAAACTGCACAGGATACTATGTTCCTTCCGTTTGCGTGGACGCGTCACTCGTTTGAGTGTCAACGAAAACTGTCTTCACAGAGAATCGAGCTGCAACAGTAAGTTGCACAAGAAGGAGGAGGTATTGAGAAGTTTTAACTCGCCTCTTGGTATCAGTGGTAGAGATCTTAGGTGGGACAATCGTGAGACAAGGCCATATGATCATCATTGCAATTTACACATTGTGGTTTCAGTGAAGTGCGTCCTCAAAGTGGATAGAATTTCCGCAAGTTGCACCGACAGCAAAAGTTGCCTAACACGACGTGTTGTTTAGGCCACAATGTTGACATTTGAAACAGCGGAAGAAGCTATGTATATGTATAATATGGACAGACAGTATCCTTCCTATCCTTGGGTAGCTTAGGCATCAAAATGTAAAAATAAGAGGCTAAGCAGGTTGGAGTTTCTCCGTCTTTTTGTTTTTTATACTTACCCTACACCTACAGGTCACCAAGTTCAATGTTACTTTTCTCTTCAGTGACGTTCAGCATGATATGACACGCATGCTAAAGGCCATTTCTCGATGAGTCTCAACTTGAACTTTGACGGAATCAATTGTCAACTTCTGGTTGATTAGTTGACTCTTTGTCATTATTCGTCAATTGTCAACTCTAAGCTTAAGAGAAGAGGCCGTAACAGAGATATCTGCTGACGATATCGTAAAAAATAAGAAAGAAAGAAAAAAGAATGACAACAGCTAACTCTTCCAGAACAAGAAAGCGAAAATACATTCGTGAACAGCCTCATCTGAATAACAATAACCAGTCAAAAAACTTGGGCAGTGTAAGGATAATACACAGGTAGCCGAGGAAAAAAGATAAACGAAAAGAGCCTTTACGTCCGTACTCTTTGTAGAGATTTCCAACAATTGGCAATGGGATATGAGGGAGAATACTTGCACAGAATGTCTAGAAGACCATTTCAACACAATTTCAGCTGCCGACTGGATACGGTGCACAATGTGTTCTAAATGTCTACATGAAGATTGTACAATGTATGGAGGAGACATCTGCAACAGCCAGTGTGTAGAAGATGAAATAACAGAGAAAAGTGGAAATGCATATAAAATAAAAGACGTGAGTAGTATATTTTAGCTCTTTTTACTACCCACACCGTGAGAAGAGACGCCTCAAGAAAAAAAAAGTTTCATAAATTATATTATTTTCATTTTTTCAATAGGGTTTGTTTTTATGATATAACTACATTCAAAGATTATACTGATATTATAATCTAACATTACCATATTATTTTCCTTTGGCTGTTGCAATGTTTCTCTCTCATATTTTGTTAGAGTGCTACTGCCATTTCTACCACTATTACTATAATTATCCAAAAATAATAATGATACTAGACATAGTGTAACATTATGTTAACAGATGTCAACCTCTTCTGCCGCTTATATTTTGGAAGTACAAGAATATACATCCCTGTCTTTCACAATACTTAAGGAAACAAATTTATTTCAAAATAAGAGTATAGAAAAGAAAAAATTAAGTATGAAATTCTAGAAAATTTAACAGAGAAAAGTATTAGTACTTCATACGACTCTCTTATGTCTTCTGTTGTCAGCAAAGTTTTCATTCATATTTCAATGTCAAGTTAATAAAAATATTCAATGTCTGTGTTGTTCATCCTCAGTTAAAGACAATTAGACCAATATGAGTATCATTCAAATGTCTTAGGTTCTATACACGACCAACAAACAGCTTCGCTTCTCTCATAAAGTACCAAAACTGCATATTTATGCTGTCTATCTTGAGTGAAATAGTATAAAGTTGTGCAAATAAGTGGTCAAGTTGTGATAAAAACAAAAATAGTAGACAATACAAATGGTCACAAGGTGGGTCCTTTACGGGTCGTGCTCAACTTATACCTTTACAACGTAAAAGAACTGGGCTTTTCTAAAGTTCAAGATCTATTAGCTACTACACGCAATTCATGCATACGTGGAACACAATACAGAATTGTGTATATTCAACCCTTAGGGTAAGGAAATGTAGTCGGTTCATCATAATAAGTAATTTCAATAAAACACTCGCATATAAATGCCACCAAGAGAAAAATCTACACTTTCACTTTTCTGTCCGTCCCTGGCCTCAGGGTTATGACTGAAGACCTTTATCTTTTTTTTTTTTTCTTAATGTTTAAATTATAAGACGATCAGTACATCTCTATTTCCCTCCCCTTCACTCCACAAGAACATCATTGTCTTTCAGAACTTTTCCTTTACCCCGTTATTTTTTTTTTTTTTTAGACGCACCGCCCACATGTTTGGTTCGTTGGCTTATTTAACTTCTAAATATCAAGAGGCCACGGACCAGCAACTTTCTCTGACGTCGCATCTTTCAACGCACTTGCTTTCCTCCAATTGGCCGAAAATAACATTGTGTTTGTTGCTAATGTTAGAGTGTAATGTTGTTGTCTCTCCCACACATTCCCAGAATATAACCTGAATTGCAAAATAGATGTATGATTATATTTAAATACGGAAGAACACATGACAACATTTTCAAATAAAAACAGAGCAATTTTCTTGCTCGAATGATTGTAAGAATATTTCATAAGTATACATCTTGATGGATCTTTAACAGTATAAAGCAGGTGTTAATTTAGGTTTGTGTATGGTCAGAGGGCATATAGAAGGTCAAGAGAATGGTCAACGTGCTATTAGTGAACCTGTTTAAAGTTTTTATTTTTAGTTTATGTGCCAGTGTGGCAGCCAGCTGCTATCTATGTCTTAGGAATGACATCCCTTGGTGAGTATTTTTCCAGGGAAGGGAAGGGAAATGTTCCGGGGCTAGAATCTTTGTCTCCGTATACTGGCATTCGCTAAGAAAAGCTCAACGAAATCATGAAAAACATCTGTCAGAATATCCAGCAATAGGACTCGAACTGCGCGCCTCTTCAGTGCCGATCTAAAGTCCGCGGCTTTAACCACTAGATCACGGGCCGTAGGATAGCAAACTTGTGTTCGCACTTGCAGCAACCTTAAAAGTTGTTCTCAACCAAGTGACTGAAAACTAAAGTGAACTCTTCCGTTCGTTACAGAGAATATCACAAGCGATTTGAATTAGGCTAAATTTTTAATACTTTCATGATTATTTTGTCTTATCTGTTCAAAATGAGAACTTTGAATCGAGTTCAGCACATAGTAAAATGCCTGGGCCTGCAGGGTCACTCAGGCAGGACTTCTAGCCCTAGGGCTACATTCGTCCTCGGGAAGAAATAGTTCTGTGTGGGATTTAATTCAAATTTGGAATTAAGAGTCGGATTATATACCACGACAACACCAGCACGCACCAAAACAAGCAGATAGGCATCTGTTCTGGAATGTTACGCAAAATTGTTGTAAAGAGATGAATTAAGTAAGTTTTAGAGTTGTGTCAGAAAGTTGATTCAAGTAGCAGGAAGTTGATAAGATGGTCAGAGGAAAGGATGTAATTACATGTAAACTCCAGAAGTGCCTTTTGGTCATGATTCCATTGGTTCTCGTAGCATCCGATGAACGTTCCGTGATTAGTTGGTTAACAAGATGTTAATGTTGATGCGTTCCACTGTTATTGTTCTAATTTAGAGGTGTATAAGTTCTTGCAGTATGATTCTGTGTTGTAAAAACCTGTAGTTAAGGTTGTTTGGAAAAATCAGTTGGGCAAATTTTTTGTCCTGGATCGAATCTCTGTATTTCCTTGTGCTTTGTTCAAGATAATTTTCAATAGGTGTGATGTGAATATCTTTGTACATGTCTTCTTTGTTTTCTTTCCACATTCTTTCAGAGACCCTCAGCCAATATCTCTCATGCTTTTCAAAGGGCTTAGTGTTATATTTGAGTTAAATAATTCATGACCATTGATCAAAGTTGGTCTTAAAATAGAGATATATATTCTAGTTTTTAGTTGTAAGGGACTATTGGATAGTAATATTGATTTAAGAGCCGAGAAGATCTGTAGTCCTTTTTTTCTTCTGTCAGAAATATGGGTCTTAAAGTTGAGTCTTTGGTCGAGAGTGACTCCAAGGTACTTAGCCGTACTTGATGGCGTAATACGTATATTGTTAATGAGGATTGATTTATCCCTATCTTTCTTAGTTCCTCTGCCAGAGGGTTAAAAAATGATAAAATGAGTTTTATTTGCGTTAAATTCTTGTTTCCATATCTTGCACCACTTGATGAATAATTTAGTTGGTTTTTGGAGGCTCTTTATGGCTGCATTAACTGTTTTGGCTGAAGAAGTCCAATAAGCTGTGTCGTCAGAAAAAAGTCCCAGGTGTGTCAGATGGTGAGGCGATATCGGAGTATCATTGACGTAAACAGAGTACAATATCGGACTCAGAGCTGCTCCTTGAGGCACTCTTCGTCGGATGGTAATGCTGTTTGAGAAAACATTTCCGGATTTCATTTTTGTGGTTCTGTTTGTAATCAAGTTGACGCACATTTTTTTTTTTTTTCATAAAATGCATTTGCTGTTAGCAATCTACACAAGGTGTTTGTACTAAACTGTTAAATTATTTGTCTCAAAGAAGGATTACTGGAGTAAAACCAAAGATTGGTTAAAGACCCATCATCCTAAATTTTTCTTGATTACACAATAGTTGTAAATCTTGCTCAAAAACTTGCTTCAAATTTTCCCGAAAATTTGATGCATCGGTCATCTATGAGTAAAATAACTAAATTCTGTTTATTTTAAGATGCAAATAGCAAACATTCCCCAGAAAGATTTACGTGAAATAATTACTATTTTTATTCGTTTATCGTTCTTTAGATACAGTCCAATTTCTGCCATTATATAGAATATATACTGGATATATTTAATTAACAACTAGAGGAAGTATTTGGGAATGAAATGGCCCTAGCATCATTCAAGCTAATTCAAGAAAACATCCGAGAATTTGTTTAGTGTGACCCAGGGAAATATCAATGAAGATGGTCTGCACCGGAAATCAAATCCGGGTTGTCCCAATAACTAGGAGAGTACTCTGCTGACTATTCTACCTTGGCGTCACAATGTTAGCTCAATTTATCAAAATCGACCTTCTAGCCATGTTGATTCATTTGAGTCAGTAATGGTGAACCATTTCCATGACGCACTCTGGTCAATCGTCGCGGCGGCAAGTTAAAGATAAAAAGCTGTGAAAGTTCTAGACTACAGACAGGTTAATGGCGTCTAGTGAGTGACCTTCTGTGGGTTGTGCCAGTGGCCTTCAAAGTTGCCTTTACTTTTCGGTATTAGAAATATAACTGAAAATTTCACGAGAATATTCTCGACTGTGTGCTAAAACCATTGACTGATTCTTTTCGATTTGCGAAGTCAATAATCGATGCAACCCAGAGAGTACCGCGGTCGCTCAGTTGAGAATCAACGCGCCTATTATTTGCACGCCTCAAATTATAATTTACGTGCACTTTCTATGTGAAGTTCTGAACAAACTGATTTCTACGAACTTGAATATGTGTTAAAATGCGCTACTGGAAGTCTTGAAAAGAAGTATCTCGCTCCGGGAGCGGCAATAGAACCCAAGTCTTCTTTGTGATAGCCAATAATCTTTACCTACTGATCTACGAAGAACGAAGTAAATCTGTCTTTTTCATCTACAAATATTGAAGAACTTCGAATATACGAAGTATGACAATTAAATTCGCGAAGTCGTCATCGTGTTTTATCATGAGCAGCACTGAACAGTCAGCTGAGTAAGATTTTAGGGAAGTACTTCGAACGTGAACGTAGTAATATTTAGCAATGATATATGTAGGATGTGTTTGCAAACTTAATTGTCAGACTTCGTAAATACAATTTCTGTGTAAACAGTATCTCAGTCAGTTTACTTTCCTCTTTTTATTATCTCCATTATTACTTTTATCTCAATGAGAACACTCTCCAATACTTCCTCACTACTTAATCGTTGTTACTCATCTCATTTTGTTTTCTCCTTCTGATCCATATGTCGAATGTTTCTTATTTTCTTTCATTACTCGTTAGCAGTGTTAACGTTTATGTTACATTTCGTAACAGTATTCCAAACAAAACACTAATGAAAACCACTTTTTTTTTGTTTAGTTTTATTCAGCGGTCCAAGTAAAAAAAAAAGAAGAAGATATTTCCAAATTTTCCCTTTCGTCAATGCTGTCTTCGCTTTAATATGGCAATGTTTCTGTGAAGTGGCAATAGTAATTCAGCAAAATTACTGGACTTAAACTATTTTTGATGCTGATTTAAAAAAAAAGTGATCGTAGATTTTTTTTGGCGTAAGTTTTATTAATAAAGTGTTGTTTTTTTAATGCAGAGAACTGACTTCATTTTATGTTATGTTTTACTTTTTGGTAGACTTTTCCACAATTCAGATGTGCGTCAAAGAAAATTGTCTACTAATTATAGGGTACATTCTCCGCTTCTTTATTTTACTTACGCAGTTGTTTCGTC
Source organism: Lepisma saccharinum (assembly GCA_022664845.1). Classification (NCBI taxonomy): domain Eukaryota; kingdom Metazoa; phylum Arthropoda; class Insecta; order Zygentoma; family Lepismatidae; genus Lepisma; species Lepisma saccharinum. The sequence continues at coordinate 45,874 of JAGDQP010003473.1, read as the reverse complement.
ATCCCGAAACATGGAACACAATAGTTACATTTTGTCTTTTCTCATGTTTATTTTTCCACATCTTAACGAAATATTTCATCTTTGTACCTTGTCGATATCACACAAATCTTCTTGGAAGAGTTCAATGGACGCTGGAGAATCTGACGTTAATAACTGGTCCAACCTTTTGAAAATGTGTAACAACTTTTCTATTATTGTTTCAATCATAATTAACATCTTCACTTTTTACGATAAATTTTTGAACCACACGTTTGAATTACACACATACTTTTTTCTTTAAAAACATTACATTTCAAGGCTGACTTAATCTATTCATATCCTCTCGTCAATTTGGGCACACTCAGAAAAATCCTTTTCTTAACTATTCGTGAGACATAGGAAATATTGCTGTTGATTATCCAATATGAAGGACAAACATTAGTGCTTTAGGTTACAGTAAGACTTATCAAGCAAAAATAAGTGACTTAGCAGTGTTCTTAATGCTAAAAATATAACACAAGAGAAGTTCCATACACTCTATTATCACACCACAATTGCAACCAAATATGGTCGTAAAGTTGTAAATCAACTGATGCATTTGCACAAAAACTGCAGACGATATACAAAAAGTAGTTTGCAAACTTGAAATCGGAGCAGGAAATAGCTCCTAGAACTCATATTAATTTCCAAGCAGCAAACCAAACTCAGACCAGTATTGTTAGTTACTCATCCTGGGTAATAATAAGAGTAAGAAATACGAAATAAAAGAGATTAATTTCAAGACATGTGACAGTCTTAATCAGAGTCTTTATTTTCTCTTATAATAACATTTTCAGAGGAAAAAAAAAAGTTCAGAATATTTTTCCCTCTATATCTCAAAGCTACTTGCATGATAATGAACTGTATAAATACAGTAATTAAAGCATTTTATTGTATTCTTTTTTGCAGGTAAGTGCTGGGAACTTCACAAAATGAAACCGAAATCCTCTGCAAATGTTCTGCTGTATCGTAAGTAGAAAGAAATTAATTACTGTTGAATGAAAACGCCTTTATAAATTTCATTCTATGAACATATGTTTAGAAATTCAGGTCTCATGATAGTGTTCCCTGTGGGTGAGTGGTAACGCTCGATGCCTTGTAATCAAGGGATCCCGGGTTCGATTCCCGGTGGGGACACAAGTGTTTCGGAGCCCACGTTAAAATCGTTTCTAAATCTACTGAAAATCATAGCACGTATAGCAGATGTTTTCTTCTGTTCAATTAGACTTACTTTATCCAGCTTACATGTCAGGCCACCACAACGATGAGCAACACTCCCGCTTGATCGTGTGGTTGGCAAGTTCGCTTCCTGTGTGCGTGGTCGTAGCTTCAAAATTGGTGAGGATACATTGAACGTAGAGGCTCGGATCCTAATTTATCACAAAGCTGCTTTGTCTCGTCCTTAGAAGCACATAAGTTTGGCGACTGGAATGGGTCCTAATTTTCGTTACTTTGACTGCGCAGTAGACGACGATTACCAATAGAACTACGCAGTTATCCAAAGGAAATATCTTGAAATTCTTTCCATGAAGTACCATTTTACATTGATTTCCCTGCCTTTGCTGATAAATTTGTCATGTATTCCATTGTATTCAACTAGGTTTTATTCAGCTAGGTAAGGTATTACGTAATAGTTGAATGCATGAAATTCGTCTGTTTTATGATGCATTATGCAGTAATTTCTTACAATTCAGTGGTATCTGGAAGCATAACGCAGGAAGAAACTCATAGGTCTTCACCAGGAATGAGTAAACGGCCCGAACAGGCTCCCCATCCGGCCCACTGGAGTGAATATTGTTGTGGCGGTGGGACCAAGGTGTAGTAGGGCTACCGTGATCTTAAGGGTAGTTTAATAAAAGTATTCAGTGAGGTTCTACATACAACTGTTAAAACAAGTATAAAAGTACAGGCAACACATGGTCCATGACAAGAAACGGTATGAAATAATAGTGATTGAGGTAGGATTTAACAGCCAAGATCGTCTGCTAGCATTAGAGACCGAGAAGAAACTAAAATGCGATTTATTGGCAAACAAACTCGGGTCGGAAGATGGATGTAAAACTAAGATCATTTCGTATACAATGACACGGGATGGGGTGGGTACAAAGTACCACTAAACTTTCGGATTTGTAGCAGCACCGAGACGCCATCTTGAATCCAAAATGGTGGACCTAAAAATCCATTTTCCACACCGTTTGAGCTAGAGATACGAAATTTGGCATAAAGGTGTATTATGACGAGTAGTTTAGGGAAATATTACAACATTTGGGAAAAGTCGCCATCTTGGATCCAAAATGACCGCCCAAAATCCCATTTTGCACACCGTTTGAGCTGGATAAATGAAATTTTGCTTGAAGGTGTACCATCACAAGTAGGTCACGACAATATAAAAAAACTTTCAAAGAGTCGTCAACTTGAATCCAAAATGGCCGCCCCAAAAAACCAATTTCGAAATCGTTGAAGGTAGAGAAACGAAATTTTCTTTGAAGTTGTATGACCAAGAGTAGGTTACAATAAATGAGGCAAACCTTCCCTCTGGGGGCGCAGCCCCCCGTGGGAAGGTGCAGATGGACACCATGGTGGTGTAGTGCTGCAGGGAGATTTTGGTTAAGATAAAGGAGATGCATCCTCTCAAAAGCACTGAAGTTGCAAAGCACCTTAAACATCTTGTGGGGTATCGTTGAACAGCTCTTGATGAATAATCTACAAATCAATAAATAGTTTTTCGACAGCGCTCATATACGGTGAGATTTGAATTTTTGAAAATAAAAAAAACTTCGAGATCTACCTCAGCCTGTAGGCCTACCGAAAGGGATTTTCTGACTTCTAAACGATTCTTATATTTAAGTAAGGAATCGCATCAAAAGTTCTAATGTCAAAAGTTCCGAGGGAGCGGCACTTGAATACGGTGAGCCTAAAAAATGAGCATCAAATTTAACATAGATTTTCACACATTTCTACGAATATCATGCTTTCTTCAAGTCCTTTCGAAATAATGACTCAATAGCCCCTTCACCATAATACATAGCATTGTAATGGTAAATATGTAAAGGTTTCATGAAGTATTTTTTCTTAGAAATAAAGATTATTTTATTAACCTACGTAACAATTTTCGTATGAAAAATTCGATTATAAATAATCCTTCTTTCTAAAGAAAAAATAGCTTGCAAGGTCTTTACTTAAGTACCTTCACATTGCCACGCAATATGTTAACGGGGCTATTGAGTCATTTTTTTTTTTCGAAGAAACTGGATGAGACCATGATTCTCTTAGAAATGTGTGAAAATCCTTGTTAAATTGGACGGTTATTTTGAAGGCCGCTGTAGCCAAGTACAGCTGCATCTTAAGGGTGACAAGGTTCTTCGCCCCTTGTATCAAAATTTTCGTGGAAAGTACGTCTGTAGTCACGTTCCATTACAAAATGGAGGAGGGGAAAGCATGAGGTTGCAACCCTCAGTATTGCTATAACCTAGTAATGTTTGATGAATAAACAAATTCATATGGAAGCTATTTCTTTTTAAAAAAGTTAAAACCAGTTTTTTTAAATCGGTTTAAGACTTTTAAGCTCGTTTTTGTGCCAGTCACATCATCCGTAACATTGCATTGTATCAACACATTTTAAAACAACATTAATCTTATTGGCTACGTGTTTCGTACTTTACTTACCAATTAAAATATCACTATCACGTAATTGGTTGATCATTCACTTCTCCTAGTTAATAAAAATGTCTTCAAGAGTCTTATTGGTGGATGTTATTTGCCGATTGAAAAACCTCTACCAACTGGAACGCTTCTAGTCGCTTTAGAGGATTCATACTAACTTATTATACTATATTATTGGTCAATTAAAAGAAAAGACTGTGTATGAAATCAGGGCTACCAACATGTAAGGCTAAGCAAAGAGAATATGTGAGTAGTAATTTTAATTGGCATTTCTGCTCTTAAGAGTGCATAACATGAATCCTGCCAAGACAAAGGGAAAAAACCTTGTGTTACACAAGAATATTGACCTACGGAAATTTCAAATTCGTACTAGTAAGCCTTCCTCGTGCACTCGTTAGAACACGTTGTTCTCATATGTTTTTGAAAAAGCACGTGCAAAGAACACGTGAATTTCATTTCTGTTAACTGCTCTTCTGTTTCTAATTGTAGGACGATCACGTTTTTTTTTGGCTAAACTCACAACATTTTGCCCTAGTAATTATGTTCTATATAACACGGCATGCTTCGTGTTTTCATATCGTTGACTTTTGTGAGAGGAAGTCATTAAAAATTAAGATGTGCAAGTATTATATCTAATGTTATTCAGGGAAGGAATCGTGGGAATTCTTTCAGAATTTACAAGTTTCTCCATATTTCTTCAGTGTTAAGTAACTGAAGAGGATGGAGTTTTCTTAACGAATTATATGACACTAGACTTATCTCAACGACTATTTACCAAGGTCTGCCGGAAAGAACTGTTTAAATTTGATGTTAGATGTCATCCATTGCCATGGCAATTACTAGACGTCATATTAAGTGAAAAGGTATTTAAATATCTACCGAGAAGAAATGTAAATAACAGATTTGATTACTACTTAGTAGGGTAGGAATTAGCTGAAAGACAGGGGATTCTTTCCACTAAAAGTTATGATACTGATTCGACTTCACTTACACTTTGCTGGAGAGAGAAACCAGGCTAAAGTTTGAACTTCTCAAACTTAAATGTATAAATTTTACTGGATAGGCTAATTAAATGACATGCTATGCGAATACTATAATATAGCCATTAATTGAATCAGTTCTCTTACAGAGACTAATTGTTCCAGGGCGAAGATGCTGTTAACAAACAACAATAAATAGTACGTTAATTCAATTGCGTTTTTCAATGCCTTTTAATCATATAATTCAGCTTTATATGTTTTTACTGACGTATCTGAATTTACCATAGCAATATTACCTTGCCGATTGCGAATATAACATATCATCATCATTGTCTTTTAATATAGTATTCACGATATCTATTGTTTATGTCTTATAACATAACATTTCTTATAATAACAATTGAACATATATTTTACAACAAACAACTCTAAAACTATGCTTCCCTTTTTTAATGGACTCTTAATATCTTCGTATTTCATAATCGCATACCTGAGTGTAAATTGACGTATAATAACATGGAAACAACATTTTCTAAAACAGTTATTCTCAAGTAATACAATACATACAATACAAGAGCGTGTACTGTGGACTATCTAGACTACCACAGCAGTCTAAATTTGTGAACAAATATTTTAATCTGCACAAATAATATTAATTTACATAAAAGGGAGGCCAGAATACCTACCATCATCATCAATACTATGTGTGACCTCCGTATCCTCTTTGTAAATGTTATCACTTTGGCTAGTGGTCGTCCAAGTTGTGAAGCCAGAATACGCCACTGGACTCAGAGTACGTCCAAGTGAGTTCTTATAAACACTCAGTGAAGATTCTTATATAAATATTAAACAGAACATTAACGGTAGGGTGATTGCAGACATTGAAGAGGAACAGCTTATATTTCAAAGAAGAAAAAGAATAGGGGAGCTATTGATTTGTTAAGAACAATAGGAAAAGTAAGGAAATATACGTATATTATGTTGATTTTGAAAAGTCATTCGATCGAGTCAACTTGAAAATACGACCGCAAGTATTGAAGAAGGCAGAATAGAAAAATAGAAGACTTATAAGAAACTTGTATCCAAATAAGAGAATAAAAGGTAAGTGTAGACGACGACTTATCAGAACAAACAGCAATAGGTCGAGAAGTACGACTGTCGTGTTGTCTTTATTTAATGTATACCCAGAAGAGATTGTAGAAAAGAGTCTTTCGATAGCGAAGAATTAGGCATTACGGTCGGGAGAAGAAGAATCCAATCAATTGGATTGCGGATGATATGATTCCTTTGCATAGAATAAGACATCACTTAACAAGATATTAAGACAGCTGTAGAAACACTGTGAAGATTATGGAATGAAAATAAACGCAAATTAAGTTAAACGGGTGGTAATTGGAATAAATTGAACCATAATAAACACCAGCATTGGAGGAAGAAAGTAGAATAGGTAATTTGAAGTATTATGAACTGAGTGAGTTTATGAAATGTGAAAAAGAGACAAAGGCGGGAATATCAATGGCTTAGCAGACGTTCACTAAGAATAAAAAATCTCTTCTGCGGATCGATGAACAAAGTGTTAATTATGTGTTTTGTATGGAGCAGAAATGTGGACTCTACGAAAGAATGAAGAAAGTTGGAAGCCTTTTAAACGTGAATGTGGAGAAGAATGGGGAAAAAATCAGCTGGACACATACAAGATTCGTAATGAGGAAGTGCTTAAGAAAATAGGAAAGAGACGAACAATACTGGAGACCATAAAGAAGAGAAAAATAAAATGCATGAGACATTGGATACGCAAGGATTTTATACTGAGTGCTGCAACTGAAGGGCTACCGGTTAATCATACCTGTAACGGCGAAAACTCGCTGAAAACTCAAGTTTTAAGGTTAGAAGAGTCACTTCCCGTTCTAAAGAATTTTGGACTGTACACTAGGACACTGGAGACTTTTCCTAGTGTTCCCATGCCTGGCGCTCTGAGGTCCACTCAGCCTCCTATCGAATTGAGTACCGGAGTGTCCTTGGTATTCCTGGGCACTTTGGGAAGGTAAAGGCGGTCGAGCGTGGAACTGACCACTCCACCTCACTTCATACCGTAGGTCAAGAAAATGTGGAGCGCTACCTTCACATCCCCCATGCGCCGTTCACGGCGCGTGCGTATCGCACAGGGGATAGCTTTACCTTTACACTTCTATGCACCGTTCTAGTAGATCGTTCAGACCTGGTCACTGTTGCATAAAAGCCATGTAAATACAGTTAAAATAAAATCCAATCCTACGTAAAGAGATCGCTAAATAGACAAACGCTTATCAAAGTATGTTAAAGTACTGGTTCACATCGCAATGGCCTAAATCCATGAAGTTTAAGAAACAACAATGTGAAACAAACGAAAAAAAAAAAGAAAGAAAAGGAATTGTATCCCATGAAGCAATATCAGAACAAGCTCTTGAATTTCTTCTTCTTCTTTTGATCTCCAGAGACCATGAACTTCTAAAAAAGCATCGTAAACATAAAGCAAGTGTTGAAATTGTAAGACAACAACCATATTGTGTGCCCTGTGGGATATCATTTACACACAATTACCTAACGAGAATTGTGTTTCTGTGTTCAAAGGCAACACGCGGGAATGTTTAACATCTAGCTGTTTCTTCCTCTTTCTGCTATTTTTATTGTTCAACATTTGTTGTGTTTTTTTAGAAGATACGTAGGTAATCTGCAGACACTGAATAAAACTGAAAATTCCTATGGCACCGAAAACAAGAGCGATTCTCTGATGAAACTCTTCACTTAAAACCAGAGGAGAACCATAATTATACTGGCTAAAACACTTCGTTTATACAAAAAAAAAACCTTCGTATAGTGGGTACCGAAACTATGAATGGTTCTGTGCTGAAACAATTTGATTAACACCAAAATGTCGTACTCGTATGGTACCATATGAGGAGTACCGAAACGAATAATGATTCTGTGACCAAACACTTCCGTTAAAACATATTCTTCTTGCAGTATAATATGGATACTCAAACCAAGTAAGTGTGCTTGAAGAATTTCGTTCAACTGGAGTGATCAATTTAATTCGTTCCGTGAAGAATAATGGAAACTCGTTCATTTACTTTCATTATCTTTACCGTTTCACCTAACGTCATTAATGGATATCAATGACGTCATAGTGATAACCAAGAGAATAGTGTATCAGTTACCATTTATGTATCTAAATTACATGATTTAGACAAGATCTTTAAAAAAAATAGAAGCAATGTAATCACTGTAGTGGAGAAACTCGTTATATTACTTATACAATGGCGAATGATCTAATTTTAGCTATTGATCTGATTGATATCACTTATAAGAAAAATAAGTAAAATCAATACAGTGGGTCCAGTGGAGAGCTCAGCAATAATATGCTAGAGATGTTGATGGCGTCATAAGATGCTGATGGCGTAAATGATTCTTCTATCTGTTTGCATGTAAGCCAACGAGTTTTTGTTAACCATTGGTGATATTCTTCACCTGATATATACCTTTCGAAAAAGACTGAATCGATTTGGTGGTCCCCAAGTCAACAGTTAGTAATAAGGGCTACGCAAACGACGGTTCTTGTTTGATGACGTCACAGACTCATTGTGTACATTCACAACTAAGACACTTCATTGTTGAACTTATTAACCAGAATAACTATATCTTACAGAAAATTACCATTAGTTTCTAGAATCCAGTTTCGAGTATTAGCGTAAGAACTTAAGTATACGTTTGGAGATATAGATAGGTATGGTGTCTTTGTAGCTGTTTCCAGGTAAGCAGATATCCTCTCTATAACTCATTATTGATCTCATTGACCTGATAGTAATATATCTGAAAGAAAAAATGGCGAATATGGTAGTTAGATGTAACGTGAATCTCGACTTTATACATCTTTGATGTTAATAACTTTATAGATTTCAGGTATCTGTTTTAGGGTAAGCTACAAAGGTTTCAACTGACTGATTAGGATTTCATTAACCGTCAAATATAGAATTGTAAAATTTCGAATTTATTGGGTATTTTCTATAAGAAATTTCGTCGATGGTAATGTCTATAAATACACACTTAGCTGATGATGTTATCGCGCTATTCGACCCAAATATTGCGGCCTCACTGGTCAGTCAACATTCAACAGACATTTCTTATTATAACGTACAACGGCTTTTCACTGTGCCACTCACCTACCCCTTTCGAAGTAACTTTTCTACACTCTCTGTACCTACAGTATATATATTGTACTATCTACAGGTCGTCATATATATCTATTTACTATCACCGATAGAGAAGGAATAGGGCAGGTATCAGCCATTCAATTCACCATCCAAACACTCGTCCGTCTGGAAAATCCTGGAAAACCTCGATCAAGACACCCGATGTGAGAGGGACTTGACTCCGCGTTGGCTTCCCAGTGTTTCTTCAAACTCAGTGGTCGTAAATACTGACCTATGAGCGTTCTATTTGCTTTTCGCCGTTAGCAATTATTTATCTTCCAAAAACTGAAGTTCTAAAACAATAAAATTATAACATTTAATACTAAAAAAGTATTTCAATTTTGTATAAGTGTACGACTGTATGTCTTTGATTATCGTCCGATTTTCTATTATGAATTCGAAGCACTAACTTTCAGTGTAACACATTGCCATGGATTTCGATAGCTCTATAAACAGACCCATATATAAACTATTTTCTCTAGGTTTTATAGTGAGTTTGTGTGCTTTTTTTTTAAGTCCGCGGCCTATAAGACTGATGAATTGGCGAAAGAGTTTCACCCAGATGATCTACAAAAGGGTGCTATACACTTTTGCGTAGGTTAACCTATACGAATGAATAACCTATACAGGAAACCATCATTTCTTAAGAAAACAATGTCATTAAAAATTCAAGTTGAATCACAACAATGTCACTGGGCTCCAACATAAACTTACCACACAAAATGTATGGGAATGTTACTGTGCCAGTAATTTTTCACGTAATAGTGTCAGATGAAGAAGTATCAGGAAATTATCCAACAGAGAGCCTACTTTAGTTCAACTGTTTACAGCAAATTCCTACACAGGAAGATTTTTAGATAGGATTAATTAATTCACAACAATGAACCAACAATTGTCTTTTTTTTAAAAAAGAAGAGGAAAACAGAAAGAGAGAGAATGGATTTGTGAAGGAAAAAAACAAAACGATTCCAATGGAAGATGCAAGCTCCTTGACCCTTTGGTTATCTCCTACACCTTTACAATATACCTCGACCTTGATAGTTCTTTCCCTGTCAATAAACTACGCTGGCGCAGCGAAATATCCTAGATTTTCAACAATATTGCAAGGAAAGGTTATAGTTGTCTTCTCTAATCAACATCCTCAAGTTAGTCAGAAATAACGCAAAAGGGGAGGGGAGTGTTAGTATGAAAGTTATGTCAACAGTCGGTAAACCGTGTGTATCCTCTTAAACATACATAGATTACCATATGAACAAAATTTTCTTCGTATAACATAAGCTTTTACATATAACATCTGTCTAAGTGAAGGCCACGAAGATCACGAAGATTACACATGTATATTTGTGCGTTTTGTGTTTGTATATCTGCATATTATATATATAAACTCTACTTTCAAAGAGGAAATTTCCGGCTCTTGTATGAATCATAGCTGATACATTACAGACAGCGTGTCCTCCTCTACTCAATGCCACAAAGAGGTGAAGCAATGTGCATATTAAAAGATAACATCTCTACTAATATTGAACAATCTAGCAGTGGTGAATGATTTAATGCTCTCATAATCGACAAACAACAAGTGTTTCTAAGGCCAAACACACATGGTTCAAGGAGGTGAGATATTTCAGTCAGCCTTGTGGAGGATGTAACCGAGAAATGAAAAGTTGGAACTCATTTCGCGTTGCAACAATGATAGGTAATGAGACTCAAAAAACTGATCACAGGCTATGATGGTTCAATGAGCTTTCAAGTGAAATTATTATACATTGTAAATCTAATTTTACGATTATTACAGCTTAGTCCTAGAATTACCAGTATTGGTTATTTTATTGCTTCGGCTTTTAACCAAAGGATAACTTCTAGAGATCAAAAGCATTTACGAGCCGCAGTACTGTGATTTTATTAGAGATGCAAATCTATTTCAGAATTGAAGTGAGAGGGTTCAATTCCTTCTTTTACATTTTATTTGTCTTCTTATTTATAGAAAAAATTCCTATATTTTCTGTCAAATATCTTTCAGAATGTTAATGAAAATATTTCTTGGGGATACGATGTAGAAAAAAATGTTACACTGTAAAAATTATAAAGCATAGAACAGTAACAAACTTCATTATCGTTTCATTATAATTACTTCTAATTTATACAATGATTTAGTTCTAAATTATTGAATTATTATTACACGCTGTACCTAGGTAATTAACTTGCTCTGTGATCATCTCTGGTACAAATCTTGTAATTGATTTTTAACACACTTTCCATCATCCGATTTCGTTGAAATTTTGTAAACTTGCTTGCTTCCGATTACAATATAATATTCAATCATTAGATATACGACAGAATAATCCAGTTAGCTGTAATTAATTCATTCATTCATTAATAAAATAATTGGAAATTATCCTTACATGCACGCAACGCCGCATCTATGGTGTGAAGTTTGGGTTGCCTAACTGACAGGGAGTTTGATATTCATCTATTATAGATAAAATTAAAAAAAAAGATTTTTAAAAATCACGCTTTTTTTAAGGTGAAATAAAAAGTAAAAAATAATAAATTGAATTAATCTTACGAATCGGAAAATAAATTCAATTCATTATTTTTTACTTTTTAGTTTATCTTAAAAAAGAGTGTATTTTAATCTTTTTACTTAATTATTTTATATATCATGAATCTAACATTATTTACAGAGTAGCACATTCATCGGTAGTAGACCTTTTAAGATTTTATTGAAAAACCAAATGTTGAAAGGACATTATTTTCTGATTGTTCAAAATAAATAGTTAAGTGTTAATCTTGTTGATACTTGCTTGGAGATTCCGCAAACAGATGGCAAGCGAATTTTTAATATCTTACTGAAGTGAAAATAATTTAATTTCATAATTATCGATGTACGAAATACATGAAATATTATAGCTGGTTCATTACATTTTCCAGAAACTTTACTCTGTGTAAGGGATACTCTGCTTTTCCTACAAAAATTATTAATGAATGATTAGTCGTTGTTTCTTTCCTATTATATTTCGACAAGTAATTTTAGCAACGAGAAGTGTGAGAGTTTCTTCTCGTTGTTGCAATCCATTGAACAGAGTTCACTTTAGCGACTATTAAAGAAGAGTTAAAAAAATGAATTTGATAATTATTATCACTCACATACACACACAAACACACATAGATAAATTCCCAGTCTGTCTGTCTCTCTTATTCCGAAACCATTTGGTCGAGTGGCTTGCAATACATTGGCACAGACATCTGCACAAGTCATTAAATCTGTCAAAACTGAGATAAAACCAAAAACTAAATAACAAAGGAGAGTTTTCGTAACCCCAACATGAAATGATGTATGTTTGGTCTGTTGCATTATATTACTAATGCGCAGATTGTAACAGGCTATAAAAGCTACACTGGAATGATGGTATTTTACTCAACCTTTAAATGCATCTAGATAGCTCATTCAGTCTATGTGGAAGTGCAAATGATTAACGATCATAAAGAAAGCGATGGTCATTTATTGTCTGTGCTATGCTTCACAGCCCATTAAACAATCACCCTGTACCTGATATGATTCTTTCTCACACACCCCAGGTAATGGCGCAATTTAATATGACGCATTTCTTGCAGTCTCTTTGTTACTTTCTGCTAAGTGTAAAAAAGAATATGTAAACAAAATATAGATTCAATACTTATTCTTTAAAATAAATTCAAAAGCTAATAGTAAAACCCGATAAGTCCAAACTGTTGATTTAAAAAAAAAAAGCGTGGGATTTTCTCTGTCGTTCAGGAAAAGAGGTCGTTTTTGTATGGAGTATTGTATAATACGGAGTCAAAGCGTGGACTCTATACAAATGAATGAAAAAGAAAAGAAAGAGAATTAGAAATCTTTGAAAATGTGGATATGAAGAAGAGTAAGCAAAATGAGAGCAGAGAAGTCCAAGAAGCGTTTGTCAACGTACCATATCGGTATTCATCTAGTGAAAGTGAGGAAAATCTAGGAAAACCTCAATCGATACAACTATAAAGCAAGATGATCCACCGAAGTTGGCGACCATCACCGTCATATTACGGGGGCTGGATTTTAGAATGTTGTGTGTATGAGTTTACATAGTGACACGCGACCTCTTTCTAGCGATGACTTTTAACTTTAAAAAAAACTGAGGATCTTTCTAGACTCTGGTGTTGGTAGTGTGATGTTACTGTAATATGAAGTTCGAATATCTAATAATGTAATTATAGCCATAGCACTTAAAACCTATTTTGAATTTTGCATTTAATGTATTTTAACTTTTTCGTTGACGTTAATTGGCACCTATTTTTACCATTTTATTTAACTTTTTTTTTACTAAGAATCTACTTTTAAATACTTACACAATTATTTATCTAATATGATGTGCGTGTGGTTTTGAAGGTTTTGCGATTCACAAAGCTACTGTTATACCAGCTACTATGTCACACATTTCTATAATATAGCTTTTCTTTCCTGCGTGTTTTATTATAGTAATGAAATATTATTTATTATATCGTGGCTCTGTGCGTGTGTGACCTTCCAAGTAGGTATTATGTAAGACATCTTTTGTTTTTTGGAGAGATGGCTGTAAAAATCTCTTTCGATGACGATTTATCCTGTAATTAATTGTAGGTAGCATTTCTTTTTTTTTTAAGTACAAGCACCCTAAAGCATGCAAAGGTAAAAAAAAAAAAAAATAATAATAATCAGGAAGTGAAACTAATGCCTGCACGGTAAAGAAGCTAAAACATATATATCAGCTAACACAAGAGGAATTTCCCACTGCGTAGGCTTTTATATATGTCTTTGAGTAAAATGTTAAAAGAGGCGAGCATGAATTCAAACTCTTTTGTTTAAGACACAAAAATTAAGGAAATGCTTTCTGTGACTCACTCAGAGGAGTGACAATGCATTGGCTCTTTATTTCTTATCCCCCCCCCCTCCTTTCATAATGACTACGAAACTTATTAGGTGAATGTGTGTGTATGTATGTTCATGATATTTCACATACAAGGACAGACATATATAGTATTTCCTGTGCAATATGTAGGTTTATTATACAATTGGTAATTTGACTGACGTTGTTAACATGTCAGCTTTACAATGTGTATACAACAAGAAATTCATTGTCAAATACAATGAATATGTTAAATTCTAAGGTCATAAATAGCATCAGAAGTACGTATAATGCAAGTGACTGTATGGAACAAATATAGAGTACTGCATCAGCTATTATATAAGATGAATATTACAATTGATTTATTTCTCTGACCGTCTACACTTTTAGTGTATTGTTGTTCATTCTTTAGTTAACTTTAACTTGATAAAATCTAATTAAAGTTAGTGTATAAAAACGCGCTAGATGGCATTTTGATGTTTAAATATCTCTAATAAGTTTTTTTAACTTGCATGAAATTCTTGTTTGAATTTGTATTCGAATTTATTTTAGGACTTTTGGTGTCCTTGGCTCAGGCCACCGAAATTCCAGTATCATTTGTTCTAGTTTGAATCGAGTGATTATACTTTCAGGTGTCATCACTATTAGATTGGGAGAACCATTATAATAGTTAAGCGATTTCAAAGTCAGGGGGTCTTGCGGACCCATGGCATTTTACTGTAGCCTAAGTCAAAACATTACTCGAGATAAAATATATCATTCTTCCCCCTACACAATCAATAAAAACGAATATGCAGAAACTCTTAATGCACATCAGTCTAACAGAGACAGCCAAGAGAAACCTGACAACAGGGACTCTACCCCTAATCAGAAGGCTGAACAATTGATTGACGAACATCTAGAAAAGATTTCGAAGTGGGTGCTCCTGGTTTTATATCTCACAGTTACCTTACCGGAAGAAGCTAGAACAATATCAAAATAAATTATATCACAAAAGCTCCGACTGAAGAGTATCGTCATCTTAATATCATACAATCAGTTGATAGGCATATCTTCTTAAGTAATGAAGAGTACTTCAAGAAGCAAAAAACAAACGGAAAAGATGTCACTACTAACCAAATGTTAACTACTGATAGCCAATAAAACAAACATAATATCCCAAAACACATTATGTATTCTTTTCATAAATATAAACGGACTCAGAGAAAAAAATCGAAGTATTACAGCTTGTCTACGATTGTATAAATGAAACAAAACTCACCAAAAATATAAAATTTACAACGCCAGGGTATAACATTTGTAGAAAAGATCGTCAGGATGCTTCCAGAGGAGTTGTCATTCTCATAAACAACAAAATTTCGGCTTCTGAAATACCTTTACCTAAAGCTCTCCAAGATCCTTACACGGTATACCACTCCTCTCCTAATTTCTATCCCTCTTTCGGAAGACCCTCTATACATTGTCACATTGATATTACCACAAGTCTACCACTTTTCACTTTCCTGGAACAATACAAAAACCTTATTCTTACAGCAGACATTAACTGTCAACACTATGAGCGACCCCAAACTGACAATAATGGCAGCAAACTCTTCAAACTTCACGCACCCTTCAAACACCTACTACAGTCTCCACTGATAAATATAAACGTTGGACCTACGAGATTTTCAAACAACACAGAAACAGCGCCGGATAAAATCCCTTCTATGACAAATAAATTATCTCTAAAGAACGTTGAAAAAACGCTTACCATCCGATCATTGAGAAATATTTCTTCAATTTCACTTACAAATTAACAAGAATCTCTCTCTGACATTATATTCAAATTACAGCAAAACGGCTTGGAAGAAATTTAGAGACAATATAGACAAGGAACTCACCCAAATTAAATTACCATTTAATACTTTAGAAGATATTGATTTAGCAAACAATTATATAACAAAAATACTTCAAGATTCTGTTCCGAAAGAGAAAATAATACCTAATGCGGAACGACTCCCTTCAGATGTTATTTCTGCAATCAGAAACAAAAGACAACTTTCCAGACTTTTCCACAAAAACCATCAGAACTTCTAAAAAAGATCAAATCAGTAATTTGCAAAAAGAAATCAAACAGAAAATTACAACGTTTAAAGAAAAAAAAATACAAATTTCATTTCAAATCTAATTGAAAACTTCTACAAAAATCCAAAGAAATTCTGGAAGAATATTTCGGCTAAACGAGGAAAAAATCTTGGACATTCATTACCCAGCAAACTTGTTGACAAACATATCAGTTCTGACCAAGACTTTACTGATATACTATTTTAAAAATTCAAGGAATAGAACCACCTAACAGCAACCAAAAATTTCAAACAGAAACTACACAGACAGCTCAAAAGATAAAATCTATTGTTGACCACCTCCAGGACATCACCGACTTAGACAGAAGATAATCATGCCGGCAATACAAACATTTTATTAGATGACGTCACTACAGAAGAAATAGTCAAAATCATTAAGGAAAAGTATAACACAGCCCCGGGTCCCGATGGCATTCCATACATTGCACTCCAAAGAGGTCCTCCCGCACTTTTCCAAATTCTTACCGAACTATTTAATGCTTCTTTAAAAACTGGATTTATATCTCAAAACTGGAAAACAGCCTACACAATATTTATTCCCAAGCAAAATAAAAGCCGCTTCTCATCAGCTAATTACAGACCTATCACCTTAACAAACACCTAGCCAAATATGTGAAACAGTGCTCTCAAAAAGGCTCAACCTATACTTAGAAGACGCAAATCTCATTATCCAGTATCAAGCAGGTTTCAGGTCCAAAGTATCTACCATAGATCAACTCATAAGGATACTCACGGATTCACAAATTGCATTAAATAGAGGATTTTTATGGATTTAACATCTGCCTTGGACACAGTGTGGCATAATGGACTAATAATAAGCTTTATTGTTTAAATCTACCAACCTCTACCTTAAGATGGTTAATCCAATTCCTCACAAACAGAATCACAAAAATGAAATCCGGAAATGTTTTCTCAAACAGCATTACCATCCGAAGAGGAATGCCTCAAGGAGCAGCTCTGAGTCCGATTTTGTACTATGTTTACGTCAATGATACTCTTATATCGCCTCACCATCTGATACACCTGGGACTTTTTTCTGACGACACAGCTTATTGGACTTCAGCCAAAACAGTTAATGCAGCCATAAAGAGCCTCCAAAAACCAACTAAATTATTCATCAAGTGGTGCAAGATATGGAAACTAGAACTTAACGCAAATATAACTCAATTTATCATTTTCTATTCCTCTTGCAGAGGAACTAGGAAAGATAGGGATAAATCAATCCTCATTAACAATAAACGTATTACATCATCAAGTACGGCTAAGTACCTCGGAGTCACACATGACCAAAGACTTAACTTTAAGACCCATATTTCTGACAGAAGGAAAAAAGGACTACAGATCTTCTTAGCTCTTAAATCAATATTACTATCCAATAGTCCCTTACAACTAAAAACTAGAATATATCTCTCTATTTTAAGACCAACTTTGATCAATGGTCATGAATTATTTAACTCAAATATTAACACTAAGTCCTTTGAAAAGTATGAGAGATATTGGCTGAGGGTCTCTCAAAGAATGTAGAGAAAGGACAAAGGAGACCTGTACAAAGATATTCACATCACACTTGAAAACTATCTTGAGCAAAGCAAAAGGAAATACAGAGACTCAATCCAGGACAAAAAGTTCGCCCAACTGAATTTTCCAAACAACCTTAACTACAAGTTTTTACAACACAGAATCATACTGCAAGAACTTATACACCTCTAAATTAGAACAATAACAGTGGAATGCATCAACATTAATTAACATCTTATTAACCAACTAATCACGGAACGTTCATCGGATGCGACGACAACTAATAGAATCATGACCAAAAGGCACTTCTGGAGGGTACATATAACTACATCCTTTACTCTGACCATCTCATTAACTTCCTGCTACTTGAAATTTTTCATAACTTTCCAGAATGGGTATCTGTCCGCTTGTCTGATGCGTGCTTGTGTTGTCGTGGTGCAGAGCCCGACTCTTAATTCCAAATTTGAATTAAATCTCACACTGAACTTTTTCTTTCCAAGGACGAAAGTAGCCATTGGGCTAGAAGTCCTGCTTGAGTGGCCCTGCGGGACCAGGTATTTTACTTTGTGCTCAATAATTTAAAAAAATGCTTTTGCTTTGTTCTATCAGTTTGTTAATTTTGTTTCATCTGTGTTCTGATCTTCTGCTAATTGGTGTTTTTTTGTTTATTATTTTGGTTTATACCATTGATATTGATGAATAGACTTTCTAAACTGGCGGAACTGCGATTATGATAACAAATAAAATTATTTCTCAAGAAATACCCTTACCTGAACAACTTTAAGACCATTCCACCATTCCTATACGTATTTTCCTACTGCTTCACAATGAGCCCATTCACACCGCCACTCTAGACTCCAGTCCTAAGAAGAAAATTTCAATAAGTTTTCCACTCATAACCTATCTTAATCAATATAAAAACTTAATTCTAATACCAGATCTTAACAGCCAACATAATATGATGGGAGATAACAAGACAGACGAAAATTGCAAGGCTCTCTTTAGGCCTTACGCACCTTCTAGAGTAATCTCCAATCAATATCAGCGTCGGACCAACAAGATTCATTAACAATATCGAGTCATCGCCACTTAGGATTCTCGTGTCAACGGCAATGTCCAAAAAAGCCGAAATAAACAAGAATGTACCCTTCGAGCACGTTGGAATCACTCTTTCTTTTGACCTTAATATCAACAAAAACATAACTATTTACCACAAAAACTACAGTAAAACTGATTGGGAGAAGTATTGAAATTATTCGAACAAGAATTGATCAAAATTCAACTTCCAATATCTTCAACAACAGACAAGAAAACGAGAGTGGAATAATTTCTACGAACAATTAACAATTTTACTGACTGACTGACTTACTTACTCTATGGCTTACGGAACTCGCAAGTTCATCGCCTTAGTAACAAACGTCCGCCATCGGGATCTATCCTGGGCAAGATCAAGCAAGTTTTCATCACGAACACCTATTTCTCGAAGATCCCTTCTAATATTGTCCTCCCAATGTCATCTCGGTCTTCCCAACGGTCTCTCTCCAAGTAGCCTTGCCAACCAAGATGGAATATAATCTTCGTTTCTCTCCCATTCGAGCTACATGGCCTGCCCATCTTATTCGTTCTTGATTTCATTATTTTTACAACATTGGGTGAGTCGTACAGTCCATGAAGTTCTTCATTATACAGTCTCCTACATTCTCCAGTCATCTCATCCCATTTTGGTCCTTATATCTTTCTCAAAACCTTATTTTCAAACACACGTAATTTATGTTCAACTGCTAGGATCGTACTGCTCGCAACCGTAAACTATTACCGGCAGAATAACCGTTCTGTATATTTTCAATTTCAATTTCCTTTATATTAATCGCGAGGTTAGGAGTTTCTGGATTGAATAGAGACATGCGTTGCCCGATAATAAACATATTTTTATTTCCTCCGTGACCTCATTTTTGCTTGTTACATATGCTCCCAAGTATTTAAATTTGTTTACTTTCTCTACGTTCTCATTCCTAATTGTTACGTACCCATTTCCGTTATTCTCTGTGTTTCGGCTTGTTATCATGGATTTTGTTTCCTCTATGTTTACCTGTAGACCTATCTCATCGTACGCTTCTACTAAGACATCGGTGTTACTTTGTAGTGCCCCTATATCTTCCCCTATTAAATCTACATAATCCGCATACACGAACAGTTGATTCAAGCCATTCAACATTAGTGTCTTTTTGTCCTCTTTTATTATTAAAATAGCATATTCTAAAGCAAAGTTAAACAGCAGAGGTGATAAGGCATCGCCTTGTTTCAATCCATTGCGAATCTTGAAACAATCTGACATATTATTTATTACCTATGTGTACTCTGCTTATGGGGTCTCTGAGACACATTTTAACAAGTTTCTTCGGAATTCTAAATTGTACCAGTATACTGTATAGCTTTTCCCTTTTAATAGAATCATAAGCCTTCTTAAAATCAATGTATAGCTGGTGAACAGTCCCATTGCATTCCCATTCTTCTGAAAGATTTGTCTCAAGGCGAAATCTGGTCCAACGTGAATCAATTTCTTCTAAACCCACATTGGTAATCTCCAATTATTTCATCTACGTATACACTTAGGCGAGTTAGCAGTATATTACTCAATACGTTGTAACATGTTGGGAGTAACAAGATTCCGCGGTAATTATTACAGTCCTATTTATTGCCATTTTTATAAGCCGAGACTATTATTGAGGTTTTCCATTCACTAGGAAGCTTCTCCTTTCCCCATATAGCATTCATCAATTTATGCAGTTCCTTAGTGCCGTTCCTCCCACTTTAATTAATTCGGCTGGAATATTGTCTATTCCCGCTGATTTGAAAATTTTAAATTTCTTTATTGACATTTCGACCTCGATCTCGCTGGGTTTGGTTATCCACAATTTACAACGTTCTTGAAGAAGCATACCCAAAGAAAAAGTTATCCTTAATGTAGATAGATTTTCAAAAGAAATAGCGACACTAATTCGCTATAAAAAACATCTCACTTGGACCTACCAAAGAAAATCATCTGCTCAAATCAAACAGAAAATCAACAGACTGCAAAAATACGTCAAGCAGGCAATAGGCAAATTCAGAGAAAGCAAAGTATATGAATATGCTTCTAAACTAGAATCCGAAGAAATTTTGGAAACTAGTCTCATAAAGGTGAAGGAAAAGTCAAGTATATCACTCCCCAGCAAGCTGGACGGCAAAATTATTAACTCCAAACAAGATTTTATCAACATATTCCACAACAATTACAAGGAAAAATCCAACGAAGATCTAAAGAAAATGGCAGAGAAACTACAACGTGAAGTGATCAAAACTGCCAAAGCAATTAGATCAGTCAGCACTCATTTTGAAGACGTAACCCAACTAGACAAACAAGGCAAGCACAAGGGAGACATTAACACCCTATTGGAAGAAATCTCACAGGTAAAAGTAAGCAGAATTCTCAACAAAAAGAAAAACAACAGCACCTGGTGCTGACAACATTACATATATCGCCTTACAAAGAGGACCTCCAATCCTAATACAAGTACTAACTGAAATTCACAATACATCTCTAGAAATCTGGATACATCCCCCAGAAGTGGAAAATTGCATACATCATATTCATACAAAAACACAATAAAAGCAAATACATTTCCGGTAACTATCAGTCAATCACACTCACAAACACCATAGCATTTTTTTTTGAAAAGGCTCAGCTACTACCTGGAAGCGTCATCACCAACAATCAAGTGGAATCAAAGCCGAAGTCTCAACGATTGACCAAATAATGAGGATTGTTACGGACATACAATTCACCTTGAACAAAGGAGTAAGGCGGTGACGATATTTATGGACTTACCCAATACCTTCGACATTGTCTGGCACGACGGTCTGATATGGTTCTTGGTTGCCGGTCGGGTAGCCGTGCAGTCCACGGCGGTAGGCCAACGACTCGAAGGTTCCGGGTTCAAGTCCCGGTAGGGACATGGGTATGGATTTTAATGCCTAAGGGGCGAATCGTAACGGACCGAAGTCCCAAGTTACTAGACTGGCACATATAAAAATTTAGTTTACCAAAGTTTACCAGAGGCCTGCCGTGTGAAGTTATAACTCTGAGATCTCTACTTGATGTTTCTTTGTTTTCTGGTTGGTTAATTTCTACACGTCTCTTGTGCTCCACAGCACCAATGTGACTGCATTCTGATGATTATTATTATTAACGGTATTTTTTGTTATTGTATACGTATTCACAGTTAGTGCTTTGTTTGTTATTGAATTGTTGTTAACGTCGTAAGTCAAAAGGACTGGACCCACAGATTTCTGTTAAAATGGATTCCAAACCTTCGTTTCATGAACCTCTACGAGGATTGAGACAGTGACCTTGCGTATAGGAGAGGAGCGCGATTGCCACTTGTCTAACAAGTTTTGGTTTTCCTGCAAAGGTGTGGTGACTTCTTTTTAATTTTTATTTCTAAGTTGTCTTCTCTCGCCGTGAGAGCTGAGTTCAGAGGAAGTCCAGTGGTTACTGAAAGCTAGGATATATATAAATGAACCAGGTCTGGCCAATGCTGTGTACAAAGGTGTACGGTGCGTCCGAAGAGAGCTGAACCTGGGGCAGGGCGGAGCCCCCGGTTAGCGGCGAACATACGCAATATAGCACTTTTGTCTTCGTTTTTTTAATTCTATTTTCAAATTTTCTAACCTCTCTACAAATTTGAATTTTGCGGCAACATAAATGAAACAATTACCAACCTTGTACAGCTTGAGAAATCTTCAATTTAAAAAAGAAGGCCATCGTATGTGCAAATCCGACTGAGAAATCGCTAAACTACCAAAAAAACACACTTTAATTAATTTTGAAGATTGGTTAGCATTTTTTTAGCTGAAATTCGGTGGAGAGCCATCATTTTTATGCTGAATATGATAGTGTTTTTTTTAAATCACAATTTCCTTCCAAGCCACTTTTCACTATCTTACCCTGCTAGGCTCTTTCGGCGTGCACTTTGGTTTAAACAATTTATAGGATGAAGTTGGTTCTTTCCCAAGATTATCTCCGAACTTAGTCATTCATGGATTATGTCTTTTGTTGGCAAGATGGCGTAGGGAAAACGTGCTGAACTTTTCAGTACTAAAGCAAGCCAACGTAGGTTCAAACCCTGTTCAAGCCAGTTTTTTACAAAGCGATCGTGAGAAATCTAATTATAACTTCTCATACAAAACAGAGAATGCTTTAGAATGTGAAATCAAACAACTGAGTCATTATAGAGAAGTAGACGATTTACAAATGTTGGTTAGAAAGGGCAAAATAAAATCTATGGGAGTTACAAAGACAATTAAGAACCCGTCAATGATCTGAAGTATCCACTTTTCATGTTATTATTCTTAGACAGAAACACTATACTCTTTATTAAGCAACATTTACGCAGCAAACCTGTGGTGTAGCAGCTAACGACTCAGACTTTCAACAAGGAGACTTGGGTTCGATCTCCCGATTAGGTAGTGTCTTTTTTCGCATAAAATAATGGCTGGAAACAGAGATTAATCCCCGGTTCGTGAACTTACGAGGCATCAATGGCGAGAAGTAGAGTAAACAGTGCGTGTGTTCTTTAGCATGATGATAATGTAGTTCTTATATTTTTCATTGGTCTTTCTCTCTCCCTGTCTTTCCTGACGTTTCCGTCTCATGTCTTTGCTTCTTTCTCTTCTTCTCTCTCTATCTTCATCTTTCTGTTTCTATTACTTATTGCTACTCTCTCACGCACACTCACTCTTTATGTGCGTGTGAGTGTTCCAGAGCTAAAACGTTAGAGAGAGATTGAGAGAGAGAGAGAGAGAGAAAGAAAGGATAAAAGAATAGCCTTTTCAAAGAATTTACTTTTCTATTTAGGAACATAAATAATTGTCCTTAAACTTTCCCTCTCTCTCTCTCTCTCTCTCTCTCTCTCTCTGTATGTGTGTGTTCGAACAAGATAAATTATCTTGCATAACATAATGATGAATCCTGCATGATGTCCATATTACTATTTTCTTTTCCTTTGCTTTAATTCATATCTCTTATAACTTAACGTGAATGCAATTTTTGCCTAACTCTCTCGTGGTTCTCTAAATTATGCTCAAGCGCTAAACCTTTCTTCCTCCAAATGGAGTAATATCCTGGCATTCCATGTTTTAGCGCACTTACGTACTGTCATGCTGGTTGTCTAACTACTAGGTACAGTAAAACAATTCTCATGGAAGAAATTTGAACTATTTTTTATACATTCAACCTCTATTTACTTTTGTAAGTGGCTGGACAACCAAATAGGACAGGGGTCTTCAAATGGAGGTCCCCGTGTCCGTGTCCGAACCCCGAAGTCGTTTTTCCCGGACCTCCTCAGTTTGATATGTCAAAAGCAATGTTTGTGTGTTATATGTACTATCATGGCCAATATAATCTTTACATGACTTTATTATACACATTTTTTCTCTGAGCCTAGAAGATAGCCCACCCAACTGACGAAGAGGGGGGCGATGTGTGATTCTGAGAGTGTGTGCGTGAACGAGCAATGGTTGGAATTATTTTTTCTTTAAGAGAGATCATTATCGCATGTCCTGGCTTCTGGAAAGATGTTTATGGTTTCTTGTAGTATGTAGAAAACAATAAAGAGAAAAAAGTAAGAGAATCGCATTTGAAACAGCAAAACAGGGAACCTAACTCAATTTTACTTTAGTTGGGTCATTAGTTAAAATTTACTGAAAGATTTAATTTAAATTGTCCAGTAGAAAAGATCCTTGTCGAACATGGAGAAACGAAAATGAACGTTGAAACCTATGGTTACTAGTAATTATTACTTTCTTAATGAATCGAGTATTCCATAGAACACTAATGTTATGCACGAAAGACAAGTCAAAACGTCTGTTTCTATCAGTTCTTAAAATTGAGGCACGACATTTATGCTTTATAATTTCTGATATTATGTTGTTATTTATGTTACAAAGAAGATGTTAGTAGCAAAA
>JAGDQP010003473.1:0-21046 GCA_022664845.1 Lepisma saccharinum | reverse complement strand
AATCTTTGAGCATCATATGGAGAATATCTTAGATAAATTAAGATTTTTCTCTTTCCAGACAAATATTTGTGTTTGTGCGAACGTGTGATAAACGTAGATATGAGTATTTTTTGTTCCAAACGGCCATCATACCTAACTTTAGAGAGTGTTGGTTTCGTATTCGGGAGGTCCTCGGTTCAGTTCCAGCGGGCGACTGTCCTGACTTATGTTTTCCCAGTGTTTTCCTCAACCACACCAGGCATGTACCGAGATAGTACCTTCAATTCAGGACCTGGCCGACTCCCTACCGCATTTCACAAAACCTTATCTCCGAGTGATCCATAGGTGCCAAAAGCTATAAATAAGATGCAAATCCTACGAGTATAATATCTATAAACTGTCGCCCTGTTAATCGGCATATTGCTTCTTAATGCCGTGTGGATGGATCGACATGGAGACCGAGATGGATTGAGTGGCCGTAGCTCAGTTACTATAGTGTGGCTTAGCAATCGAAAGGTTCTAGTATGGCCATCTATCCTGACTGAGGTAGTACCGGGCTATTTTCCTCACGACACGAATAGACTAATATTTATAATAATCTGCAGAGATAGAATAAACACACACACTCACATAATGACTGAGAATGTGTGTAGGAGAAGGAATGAGTAAGAAAGAAAGAGAAAAGAAAGGAATTTACAAAGTCATGGAAAGAAAGACAAGGATAGAGAGAGATCAGTGAAACATTGAAACTAGATTGATTTATTATTATTCTAAAGAACAAACGCAAACACACGGTTTACTTTCTAATTCTAGCAAGTGATGCTTCTCCTCTCTCCAGCCCAAGAAGAATCTCTGATTGAGCTCTGCAAATAGTTGAAGCTATCATTTTAGTCGAAAAAGCACGGCGCTGACTGGGAATCGAACCCGGGCCGTGCAGTTGAAAAGTCAAGACGGATCCTCTGCACAACGCATTTCACTTCTAAAATTCTACGCAACACATGTTACAGTTGTTATATGTTAAGAAAGTACAAGAAAACTGGAAGCTTCAGTTCAATGACTTCTTCGTATTTACACTGTTAACACAGGTTGCATATTCCAACCAATATTCGTTAACCGTAGTCTTCTTCTTTTTCTACAAGGACGTTCCTACCAAATGGAATTCGGATAGCTGTTTCCACGTTCATTAGTATTCAACGTTTACGAATAGAAGTGTCTATTTGATTGTTCAATTCGGCCTTGTAAAAAGATCTTTGGTATGAACGGGGTTCGAACCTCTGTTATCCACTTTCAATACTCAGAAGTCTGACATCGTTCCATTGGACTAGTATCGACACTATTAATATCAATTCGTTTCACAAGTTCCTATTTCTCAAAGTTAGGGCCGATTTCTCCAACGTCGATTAACTATACCTTAACCATTCGATAACTAACAGTGCGTTAAGTTTCTAATCAGTCGATATTTTTTTTCATTTCGCCAATGCTCACGTAATGTAACGTTAACTATCCGTTTACAAACGAGTGATTAAGTTAAGAAATTTCTAAATTTCTCATAGGTTAAACGAATTTTGATTGGCAGGATGAAAAAGAGGATTGGCAACAAATGAATTGGGCAGTCCCCAATCAAGTAACGAACCGTTGGCGTTATTGTTTGCGTGTGTGGGTGTGTGTTCAAGGCGTGTGTAAATTAATTTGATGTACTTAAATGTTCTCCAATAGAATGCTAAAAATACTATTATCATAATAAATTATAGTAAAGCAGAGATGAATCTTTTATCCAACTGCTGAGTGCGGAAAGCAAATGTTACGCTCTCTTTACTATGATACATTAAAACTGGATTCAACCTACTTTTGTAATACATGAAATGTAAATAGTGAAACAGAGTAGTAGACATACATGCAACCAGATCCCGTGGGATCGTCGACATAAACACGTAACAATATGCTTTTAATCAGTATTTCCATTTTGCAAGTTTCATACGAAATGCAGGCGGATCACAAGCTATAAAATGCAGGTTGCAGGAAACATTTGGGGGGTCTGAAGATATTATTTTACTTCCTACTTTACGCAGTTCCTGTGACTGAGTGGTTGGTAAAGATCACTGCCTTATAATTAAGGGATCCTGGGCAGGAGTTTGCTTCAAATAATTTTACAAAGGGCTCGGAGCAGAAACTATTGAAAAAAAGTTTCGGAACAAATCAAACTATTTAATAAAGGGGTCACGCGAGCCCCTCCACCACACTCCTGATCACGGGTTTAATTCTTACTGGCGATACAAGTGGTTCGGAGTCCACATTAAACTGTAGATTATATTCTTAGGACCTTATCTTCACCAATGGAAGGCAATTGTAAGCCACCTTCGGTTCACCTTGCCCAGACCTTCGCGTCAGGACCTGCTTTTGGGCAGAGAGCCGATCATAATGAGGTTAAACACACATAAATGATTTTATGAGGCGAAGAGAATTTAACAGGGGGGGGGCAGATCCCATAGCCTCTCACTGACTTCTTCATATATGGAAACGTTGTTCGTAATTTGGTTTCAACAACTTCTTAAATATTTCAGCAGAATTTCGTTTTCAAAGATAAGGAAATTTTGATTTCGCTCCATATTAACATTTCACACATGAAAACATCCAGCAGCTTCGAAAGCAAACGATATGTCACATGGGCTACAGTATATTATACATTTCAATGCATTGTGTAAAGAAGAAGTGTTTCGAATTTCAAATATAGAATCTAGTGTTGCCCTTTTGGTTAGCTATTTTGACTTCACAAAATTCCTCTTAAAGCATACTGTGTTACTGTCTAAGTCCTAAAATATAATTATTAGATAATATCATTATTGCTCATGAAACTTTCTGAAAACCTAATTACATAATAAAAATTACTGTCCCGACGAAACCCGGTACAAATATGAGCGGATGTACAAAAATTCTCAGTATGCAGCCTGAACAGTGATTCCGCCAGACCCTCTTCCTGTGGGGGTGTCACCTCCAAATTCTTGAGACGCCCATCAACTTTTAAAAAATTTCTGTCAAAAATCGATAGAAACCGTGCAAAATTTCACTTACACCCTCCCAATTTTGACTTTAACCCCCCCAAAACTGATCATCCTGGCGGAATTCCGAACCCTGAGAAGGAAACCCTGCCTATGAGCCTGAGTCACTGGACCACAGGGACATGTTACTTGTGTGTTTATTTTTCTTTTCTGTATCTACATATCACATCAGGTATTCAGATTTTCCGCACCCCACTCCAGGACACCGAATCGGGAAGTCATATTGGGCATCCTGAAACAAAGTACTTTCAGGAACCCGAATTTACTTTAAGTTACTTTACTTTTAAAAAGTAATATATAATTTTCACACAAACGATTAAGTAGGCCCTACCATCTTGGTGCTAGAGTGTAATTAACAGTGATTTTAGCGCAAAGCATTGCAATTTTTAATAAAATTATTCCCTCCTTTCATTCATTTAGATTTTCTGGGAATATTTGGTGAAATCCGGGATAAATCAGAGTTCCGGCTGAACCCTAAAAAGGAAAGACAAAGTGTTAAATTTCGTGACTTTTCCGGAAAATGTGAAACGCAAAATACATAAATAGATTGAATTCAACTTTAATGTATAAAAGGCATTTAAGAAGCAAAATATTATCACATTCAAGTTCCTTTTACGTTTAGTGAAAGAAAAAAATATCTATTTCCTGGCCAGGGTTCGAACCCCCGCGACTAAAATATAAACTGCCCCAGAACAACACGCCTTAACGAATTATACCACGAAGCCAACCACGAACAGAGCCCACACTAAGTCCTGATATTAGCATTGCAAATTGCACCAAGCGCTGACATTAATTTCAATAATTTATTTACTTAAAATATGGTTTTCGATGATAAAACTTATTGTAGTGTGCAAAAGTATATATTCATTCTATTATCACGTAATTGTATGTTTTACTTTCTTTCCCTTTGTTTTCTCTTTTCAAACTTCTGAGTAACAACACTATCGTACTGTTAAATAATTAATCACAGAAATTCGGATGATTAAAGTTAACGGGAGCTTTAACAGACCGTTAGCGTTAACCGATATTGGAGAAACAGTCATTTCTCTTAATCAGATTTTAACTGCACTTAACGGATTGTTAATGTTTTACTGTTTATATACACTGTTTATCAATTCGTGTTACTGAGAAAAAGTCCTGAAAAGACGAAATTTCTAAAGTTATTTTCATTAATTTCTCTAGAGTTGTTTACACGACCCTGAAGTTTGAAGTTTTGAGAATAATTTTCCTAAACTAATTTTTAATCCCCCTCTAGGAAATTCAAACTTTTCCTTGCCTAATTTTATTAACGATTACCAAGAAATTAAGTCAGACACCGATTTTTATCTATAAAATATTTTAGCATCTCTCGATCTCGATCTACTTCACTTTTGAGTTAGGACCACCAAAAGAGGGTTAAAATTTTGTGTTACAAAACTATTTTCGCAGTGTCAAAAGTGTGTTTTTTGAGCATTTGTAGCAAATTTCATGGAAATATCTCTAAAACTTTCGCTTTTACCGGTCTGTTTCAGTTACACGAATTAATAAAGATAAAGCTATCTCCTCTGCGATACACACGCGTCGTGAACGGCACATGGGGGATGTGGAGGTAGGCTCCACATCTCGACCTACGGTACGAAGTGAAATGGAGTGGTCAGTCTCACGCTCGACCGCATTTACCTTCCCAAGATGCCCAGGAGTACCAAGAATATTCTGGTACTCAATTTGATAGGAGGCTGAGTGCACCGCAGAGCGACAGGCATGGGAAGGATGTCTGTGTGACTTGTGACTGAAAATGTATCACAAAAATTTGACATGATATTTTGAAGCTGTTAAATCAAAATAGGCTCAGATTGCGCTATTATACTTACAATACAAACAGTCAAAAGTTAAAATTTGTGTTACGTTCAACTTGTCATATTGCACAAAGTGTATTAGAACTTTTAATTGAAGTTTTAACTTCTAGATTTGCTAATGAAAGTTTTTTGGTGATGTTAGGTTCGTTCAGGCTGGTTTACGTTAAAATAAACGACAATAAATGATCATATCTTAATGTGGCAATACTTACCCTAAACTGGACTTGTTCCTAAAACTGCCATAATATATTCATTTCATAATTCGACATGACAAAAGGACATTCGTACATATGTGTTACTTACCACACAACACATATACTCAATGTTACATTTTCCTTGCATTTGAACTTAGTGATTAATGGCTGTTGAATTCGTTGGCAAGGTGGAGTAGGGAAAACGCGCTGGAAAAATCAGTAAGAAAGCAAATCAACATAGGTTCAAACCCTGTCCAAACTAAAGATTTTTTTACAAAGCAATCGTGAATAATCTAATCATCACTTCTCATAAAAAAGGAAAATATTTCCGTCTGTGGAATGAAGCACCCGAGTCACTTTAGAGAGGAAGACGATTTATGAATGTTGGTTAGAAAAGTCCAAATCAAGTCTCAGTGGGTTACCAGGACAGTTAAGATAACGTCGTTCATCAGAAGTATCCTCTTTTTATGTTATTATTCTTAGAAAGAAACACTATAGCATTTGTTAAGCACGTTTTTGGTAGAGGCACCTATGGAGTATCGCTAGCGTGCTGAACTTCTAATTTGCAACCTTGGGTTCGATTCTCCAGCATTTAGTTTCTTTTTCGCATACACTGAAGTATTCAGAGATTCATCTCCGGGTTGTTGAGAACTTACGAAGCATCACTGGTCAGACTCCGAATAAAGTGTGTGTGTTGCTTAGCATAATGATAACGTAGTTTTCTTGATGTATTGTTATCATGTCTTCGTTGCGTCTTTCTCTTCTTCTTCTCTCTATCAATTTATCTTTATTTTTTCTCTTATTTTGCACACTATCTCTCTTTTTGTGCGTGTTCCAGAGCCAATTCCGGGACACTTTCGATGACCCGGTGATAGGGCCTGACCCAAACATAAGTGACCCGGTCTAGAAAATCTATTTAACTGGGAATTTCGGCGTCGTATTTATCATGTTATCGGGGTAACATGTCCGGTCCTGGTCGCCCCTGAAATAAACACTGTTCAAACGCAATGAAATAATTAAGATCTCTCCTTCATCCTACGGGTTATCAGATCTAAATCGAATCAGCGGGTCAGCATTAGTTCGAATCTTACACCCGACGACACAGCACAAAACTTGAGCAGCATCCCCCGACAGTCGGTGACCCGTTTCTGCTCTGCCGTGTTCATTCTATCTGTGCGAATTGTTATAAACACTAATTCATTAGTTTTGCAATTGTTAGAACGTTAAATTCGCAATAAGTGGAATATAAAGTAGCATATCCAGAACAGATATATTTTAAGACATGAGTCGAAAATGCCCCTCTTTTTCATGACTATTTCAAGAGAAGAAATCTTTTTATATTAGTTTGGCATCAAATTCGTTTCCATCCTATAATTTATCAACATACTATTACACGTATTTCTTTTTTTTTTACGTTTGCAATGTGGAACATGTAAGGTTTACTATGCCTATACGAACATGCTAATTTTGCCTCTGAACATTTGTAACTTTTCATTTTGATACAGTTTGCATATGTAATCTTGAATCTTTCTGATAGAATTTAAGCAGAAAAAATATCATTCATTCATTTTCTTTTTATGTTCAATTTGCGTTAGTATCTGGAATAGAAGGTATGGTCTACAGTATCTACTGGGTTTGCTACAATCAGTGATTCCGCCAGATCCCGGCCGCTGTAGAGGGTGTGTCAGCCCCAAATCCTCGAGACTACCCCCCAACTTCAATTTTTTGCGGACAAAGTTGATACAAACCGTGAAAACTCTATGTCTACCCTCCCAATTTTGACTTTACGCTTCCCCCCAATCTGAAAATCCTGGCAGAATCCCTGATTACAATGTATTCCGAACCAGAATGTTTAATAAGCCCCACCGAATTTGCAAACAAAGCAAGTGTGTTACACTTTTGACATTATCCTAGATGTGTCTCAAAACTCTGGAGTTTCACTGGAAATCATGAGTATTTAATCTGACCACCAAGTTTGGTCTCCATTTTGAAAATGAATGAATTTTTGAAGCACCCTTTATATATCGAATAACCCTGAAAAAATATAAAATCCAAAAGTCACTTCTATCTTGCTGTTATATTTGATTTGTGGGAACTGAACTTAATATTTTTACTACGTTTAAATTCCATATTTTTATCTGTACTTCTTCTTCTCTCTCCCCTTTTTTCTCTCTATCTCTCATTTCTCTTCCTCTGTCTAACAGACATCCATCGGTTTCAATGTTTCATTGTATGTGTTCAAATTTCTCTCTCCATCAACTTATGTATATTGATTCGTCTCGCTTTTATCGATACTAATATATGTCTATTTTGAAAAAAAAAAACGTGCTCATGATGTTTGTAGATTTTAGTATAGGCGAGACGAACGAAGCGGAAAGAAGGGGTCTGTTTACCAGACACGATTATGGGATAAGAAGGTGCCATTTGGGTTGCCTAGCTACAAGGCGTTCACTGTCGCAATTTTTTTATGCGAAGTGTACCATCCCGGTACATGTTTGGCGTGGCTGAAGAAAACAATGGGAAAAACTAAGTCAGGACAGTCAGCCTCTGGTACCGAACCGAGGACCTCACAAATACGAAACCAACGTTCTACCAAGTAAGGTACGGCGCTCGGAAGAAAGCATACTCGTTTCGATATTTATCAAATGCGTGCACACATAATATCACATGCACGCACACACAATATAACGTAAATAACAACATAATATCAGAAATTATAAAACATAAATATCGTGTCCCATTTTTAAGAACTGATAGAAACAGACCTTTTCTCTTGTCTTTCATGCATAACGTTAGTGTTCAATGGAATTCATTAAGAAAGAAATAATTACCTAGCAACCATAGGTTTCAAAGTTCATTTTTGTTTCTCCATGTTCGGTAAAAAAAAATCTATTGGACAATTTCAATTACACTTTTCAGTACACTTCAACTAGTGGCCCATCTAAAATAAAAATTGTGTTAGGTTTCCTGTTTTGGTGTTTGAAATGCGACTTGCTTAAGTTTTTTTTATTATTTGCTACATACTACAAGAAATCATGAATATCTTTCCAGAACCCAGGACATGTGATAATGTTTTCTGTTAAAGAAAAGAAAATTCCAACCCTTGCTCGCTCACTCACACACTCTTAGAATCACACACCACCCACTCTACGTCAGTTGGGTGACCTACCTTGTAGGCTTAGAGAAAAATTTTGTATAACAAAGTCATGTAAAGATTATATTTGCCATGATAGTACATTAGTTCACTAGTTGATTTATTTTTAAAGCGTAGAATTGTAATGTGAATTCATGCTAATATACGTGTTTTTTGTAATTATTGCATACAGTTATTCAGAGTAACCAATAGGCCTTAACCGTACTGTCTAACTAACTAAGTATATGGACCGCAAAAAGCCTTTTTTATTGCGAAATTACTATCAATCCAGATCCCCACAAAAAAAATAATTGAAGACCACTGGAATAGGAGTTTCAGATAGTTTCTTTATTCTGTCGTCATGAGTCTTTCCTTTGCAAAAGAGAGCCTTAAATATAGTGTTGTGCAAAAACACATATTATTGTAATATACTTTATTTTTCAATTCGCACTCTTTGAGATTCCGGGTCCTGAACGAGACTAGATCCCTCTGGAAACACCCCTGATTGAAGGCTAAAAGGGAAGTGGAAGAATAGGACGGAAGAAGACAAAACGGAAACAACTAGACTAGATGGTATAGAGAAAGTTAAATTCGCATTGAAAGGACCTGCACTGCAACATTTGGACCATCACCAGGACAGAAATCTAATAATGATCTTTAAAAGACCTTGTAAAACGACATCGCAAAATATTAAGAAAGAGAAAAAGAGCCTGGAAGGCTAAAGACATGATAAATAGGTGGGGGGGTTAATATTCTCCCTCGCACTACAAGTTTACTGAGTAATTTTGCGACATCCGGCACAAGAAGTTTTCCAGATTACTCAGCAGAATTCAAGAGGATGTCTGATTCGTTTTTTGTTTTTACTTTCCCCAACCATACTGGTTATGATTTAATTCTAGTTTTAGCGAGATTTAGTCATTCGAAATTATTACCTAATTAAAGTCTACAGAAAGACGTCATTTGTTTCTGTTTCAAGTTAATTGAGGTAGGTCAGATGTGTCCCTTTGTAAAACATTTTTTTTCTTTCTGTGACATGAAATTTTAAATATACTTTCTTCTGACTCACTTTTTTTTTAAAACCGTCTTTTAAGTAACCGCTGCCCAAAACTTATAATTAAAGGTAGTTACGTAATTCGGAACCAAATCCAAAAGCTTAATTTTCCGCTGAAGTTAGCTTTCCGGAAACACAAAGAATATTATTCTGCACCAAGCCAACGCTAAAGTATGCTGCGCCAAAATATAATCATTAAATTATGTAATAAGCCTCTACTAGCTTTATGGAGTCTAGTTGCAAGATTATTAAATTATAGCACTGTTTCATGGTGACTTTTCATTTCAGAAGTTCCACAAAAATGGTGCTTAATTGCTTCCAATTATATATATATAGTAAATCACAGCCATATTCAATCCACTAGTGGATGAGGCCTCTCCCCGAAGGGAGGAGTTGGTCTACTGCTCCCACGCTGACCATACGGGTTGGGAGAGGAGAGCCGAAGCTCTCACTGTGATCGCCACTATCTTTTATTCACAGCAGCTCCCCAATTGTCCTCACGATGCTGGTCAACACCGAAAATTTTGAGCCCCCACCGGGAATCGAACCCGGAACCACTCGCTTCGGCTCTCCTCTCCCAACCCGTCTGGTCAGCGTGGGAGCAGTAGACCAACTCCTCCCTTCGGGGAGAGGCCTCATCCAGTAGTGGATTGAATATGGCTGTGATTTATTATATATATATATATGCTACAATAGTGACGTTAGTAAGGAATAAGTCCGGGCACAAGTAAATTTTAGGCATATGAAGAATGTAGGTAAAAAATCAGGGTCACTAAAGACAAATTTGGGAAGAGTGAAAATTTTAAGACTCAGAGAAAGCAGTAGAGCAGAGCGATAGACATTTTTTTTTGTTTCTCTCGCAACCTAATCGTGTCCACTCAGTACTATATTACATGCTGATAGACTCAGTCATTAGTTACCCATTGGTAATCACTACAGTTTTCGCTTTCGGTGGACTAGCGCATTTTTTCCCTATGCTCTTCATATAAACCACTACTTCTTGTGAGAGACTAGGAAGTTAGTTTTATAGTTACTTATGAGTTTTCAGACCCAGCAGCTATGGGCAAAGCCCGTCACACGATAGAGATTAAGTCCCTCAGCGTGAACAGAGAAGTGGAAGTTAGGAACTACAAAACCTGAGTCGGTATGACCGACAGTAGAACTCGAACCTGTATCTCACCAGTCCCGATTCGAAGTTTAAGACCATAACCATCTGACCACAGAACCTATAGGTATATTAGGAATTTTGTTTATGTTCTTGCTTGAGAAGAACAAAATAGCAGCAATGGGAAAACCAAAGAGTAATAATTGTTTTCCTAGATGTCTTCCTGCCTGGCTATTGACAACTACAATGAAATGTGTCTTTTTCTATAAAGAAATTTCCTGTCTGTGTCTAAAAATAGCATTTGGAGGAAATTCCATGTGATGTTTATATGGATTTTCCGGTATCCGTATTCTCAGTGGCAAGTCTTGTTGCAGCTGTTAATATTACATTTTATTCCCATTACAAAGTTGCATGTATACCCTAAACTCATTTAACACCCAATTTAATAAGATCATTAGTTCCTTCTCGTTCTGTATACCATCCCCCGTCCCTTATTATGTCAAATGAAATCATTTGTTTTTTTTTTCTCTTCCTGAAAATAATAACTATATTTTTCAAAATGGAAATTTTCATGAGTCATTACGCAAAGAAATGAAAAAAAAAACATAATTAAATGAGAATAGTTTTCTAAGCAAAGCAACAGAATCTTGAAAAAAAAAGTTTTCTTCATTTCCATCATGCATTATGGCTATGTAACTTATAAAAGTTTGATATCGAGAATTGATATCATTGGCGAATCGAGAGTTTATCAATATATCATTGTTATACAGTATATATGATTAGCAATATATATCGCACTGTCTAGAAATCGATGACAATAGAATATCTTTCATATCAGATATCTGGAAAGTGAATATCCCTAATATGGAAAAATTGCTGCAATATTGTTCATTTCGAAATATCCTTGAAAATCGCATATTGTTCACATCTAAGACTCGTT
Organism: Lepisma saccharinum; assembly: GCA_022664845.1. Lineage (NCBI taxonomy): Eukaryota > Metazoa > Arthropoda > Insecta > Zygentoma > Lepismatidae > Lepisma > Lepisma saccharinum. Next base: position 9,753 of record JAGDQP010003473.1, on the reverse strand, counting down.
TGAAATCGAATATTGTAATTATATTTAAAAAATCTTTGACAGTTGTTCATATCAAAAACAAACGCTGAAACAAAAAGAAAAAGAAAAAAAATATACATGTCGAATATTGTAGAAACCGAATATCGTTCACATCCAAAATTCGTTAGATATAGAATATTATTTTTTTTTTTTTTTATCAAAGAATCGTTTAGAATCAAGTAGGCTACCGCTCGTACCGAATGGTGGCTCAAACTCGACTATTATACATCTCAAAATATTGTTGAAAATCGAACACTGATCATATTGAAATATCTTTCGATACCAATATTTTTTAATAGTTTCAATATCAATACTTGTAAGTTACCCAGCAAACCAAATGCCAACCAAGACTGGGATTTTGGTCTTGCCGCCGTCGGGGGCTGACCAGTTGCAAAATAGTTGGGGAAACATCTGCACCGATTCATAAGTGGCGTTTGGTCGTCGGAACATTCTTCGTGCCGCCGTCGGTCCCCCGACTTTCCGGCATAGGGGCGAAATTCTGCTCAGCCCCCGTCCGCCGGTGTCAGCTCCTTGTCGTGATTTTTCAAAACCCGATGAACGACGTGTTTCCGCCAGTCGTTCGGTTTTTCGCCGACCAAATGCCGCCGTCGAGCCGACGTCGCCTTTCTGCGTTAAATTCGTGTACTCATTATCACATAAGGAGAGCAATCTGCGCTGTCAAGTAGATGTCGTCAAGGTGAACATTAGAACAAATATTTTCTGAAGTGCTGGAAACATATCCATACTTGTTCATGTATTTTAAACGTATTATAGTTAATGAAGACATGAAGAAGTTTCAAATTTTAATTTCACAATTATTGTCATATATATATGTATTAGGAATCTTCTCCTAAATGAGTGGACATCTTACACTGATGTATTGGGTAAGATATCTATTTTGAGAGGTGAGTTTAAAGACCCCTATATTCGTTGTATATACATTTAGCTTGACATACCTCCGTCAGCGTGAACACAAAAATTCAAAATATATTTGTGCAAATTTTTGCTTTTTTGTTTCTTTCAATTACTCTACAATGGTTCCTAGACTTAAATATGTGGCATCTTCCCTCAGTCCCCTATAAACATTATTCGACAAAATAGAAAAATATAGTAGGTGTTTCCGTCTCTAAGCGCCCCTGTTGTCAATGTTGTCAAGCTATTTATAAAAATGAAAGTTTGCACGCCTGAGACACTATAAAGAGACCGACGCCTTGGCTATTGCTAATAAAACCTCAGTGGTAACTTGTTTAATATATATTTTTGCAAAATGACGCAATAAAGATATAGGCGTCGAAATAAGCCCAATTTGTTCTTCTTTTGTTCACAAATATAGAAATATAAAGATGACGAACAAATACAAAAAGACTATGGGAATTATTACTAAGGAACTTATAGAACCTAATATCACTATCAATAAAGACTATTATTATTCGTGGTTTCTTGCTGTAGTCCAAAACTGTGTTAAGTCTGCCTATGACGAAAACCACGAAGTTTGTCTGAGTATATGCAAAAGGTAGACAGACTTATCTACACTGTTAAAAAATTTTCGGACAGTTGCCTGGAAAAAGCTAGGCAATTATAACTAGCTATAAATTTCCAGTAATTTGGCTAATAAAAAGTAACCATCTTGCAGTTTTCAGGCAAGGAAAGCGTCTTACTGACAAGACTAAACTGCCACTGGTAAAAAAGCATTTGATGAAAGCAGTGTACCGGGTCAAAAATACGTTGCCCGAATCTCGGAACCATATACAAAGCTACTCCCACGACTTACGCCATGTTTTAATCACTTTTTTTCTATTGGTCAATTACGGATCGCAATCCCCATTCTGTGAGAATATTTCCCATTTCTGAAAAAGTGCGTGATTAAAATGGTGACAGCAAACACTTGATCAGAATTGCAGATTTGATTACGAAATGAAACCGTTTTCTCTTTGTGCGCATGTGGAAACATCACATTAAAGTTCAAAAGTGAAAACTTCCAATAGCACAAAAGAAATCTCTCGATATTTTTCTTTTTTTCGGATTACTTCAAATATTAACATTTATCTGAAACATTACTGAATATATCAAGTCACTTTCCTAAAAAGAAAAAAAAAATGCGTAGTTTACGAAAATATAGTTTTGGGATGACGGTAACAACTAAAATAAGCTCACATTACTGATTGCCCCATTCTGGACAAAAAAAATCGTTTATCTCATTCCTGGAAAAATGGTGACAATAGAATTCTACAAACTGGAAATTTTCTCTTATTTCTCTTGGAGAACTGAAGCTACAATGTACTGAGAGACGTTTGATATGAAAGCTAAGAATGTGCTTTGTCTTCCTTTCGTGTGCTGGAAGGAAAGTTCAATGTTCAAGCTCTGGAACAGAAAGAAATGAGATACAGGAAGTAACATCCCAATGCCGGAATTTAGTAGTTGTAAAAGAATGTAATGTGTACGTACAGCACAGTACACTCCTTCGGCTTTTGAGTTTCTCCTGCTCTCTTTTGCTAATCTGTTTGATTGCTACGGTCACGGAATCAATCACTGGAGTAGGGGTAGAAAGATTGAGGTGGGCAGAGGGAAAATGTTTCTTACGTACTTTCGCTCTTTGTGTGTGTGTGTATATCTGTATGTACGTCCCCCCCAGCAAATTAAATCTATATATTATATGATATTGCAAAGGAATATAGTGATATCCCACATTCAATCGATATCGGCATGTTAGACCAGGAAGTTCGGTTTACACGTGTACTGAAAGTGTTCATAAAATTATCATATTCAACTTCAATTCTACCATCGGTAAAACGCTCTACATATCTTCTTAAGATGCGGCAACTGGTGACTCCTCAAGCCTGAAGATCAAATTTATGTTTCTGGATTATGAGGGTTATCATTATTTTCTCTCGAGGTCTTTAATCAATCAGCTAGTCGGTAGAACTATCAATATGTCTGTATACAAGTATGTATGATGTATATATGACACTCTAACCAAGCCCAAATTGTCGTTGATTCAAATATTCTCCCGTGGATCATTGTTTCTGGGCTGATACGCATCAATCTATGCAACCCCTTCAGGAAAATGCTCCCTTCTATCGTAGAAATAAATCTCTCGAAGACTACCAACTGAGTTATAAGTAGGTTCTTATATTATTACAATATCGCAACATTTTATTCTGTATGAAATTTCAATTAAAAATACGTTAAAAAAAGCGTGTGAAATGAACTTACATTCGACCATATTAAGTCTATAATGTTATCCGCTCTTGTCCTTAATCTGTGCTATTCATAACGCTTATAAGTTTTTCTTTCTGTCACACCAAGCAAATTCCGGGATGGTATATTTAAAATAGGTCCTGGCAATCTTCCAACATCCTTTCCCCTACCCTATCCCGGCCTGAGTCGTAGTTGCGCAAGGACCAGAAATAAATGCAATGAATCATACAGCTTATATTTGCTATGGGTGTGACATGGATTGTGCAACAGATTTCTTTATACGATAACATGCTTTACATAAAGCTAATATAATAGTTTTGAAATAATCATAATTACTTCATTTCGTCAAACCTGATTCACATTTTCTCTTGACACTAAGTTCACACACTTGCAATGTTATATTAATTTTTTGTTGGTGCAAACCAAGTTGTTCGCACAGATATAATTCATATTTGTTTAAATGAGCGAGCTCACTCCGTGTAACATCCTCGAGGGTGTTAATTTTACATAAACCTACATATTTTGCAATTTTCTTTCTAAACTTTGCTTTTCGACTACCTTTAAAAATGTCCCACTGGGCAGAGAGGGATTCAAGATTGTCAGTATCCAGGGGGTTGCAGAACAATAGCGACAAAACCATGTCGTTATATTCCTGGCAGAAATATAAGAAGAAAAAAAAAGTACAAACCATCTAGGGCGCACAAATGCTCTGTTTCGGCTCTATAGGGAATGTAGGTTTGGGAAAATGAACTTTAGAGCTTGATATTTCCAATACCATCTACAGTAGAACTAAGGCGCCATGGTGTCCTTAAAGATTTCAAACCTGCTTTATCCAAATATGCATATTCCAAAATTGTGCAATGGATGCACAAGGGATTCCCCCAAAAGACATAGAAGATTCCCAGACATTCTCTGGAGTAAATGTAGGTAGAAATAAGCATGTTGATAGGACCACTTGCACCAGTGATACCTTCCGACGTGGAAAGGTCGTTTTCAACATACAAGTATATCCTTTCTGATCGGCGGCAATCTACGACCGTAGAAAATATGGCAAAACACCTGATAGTGTATAAATGTATTAGTGAGGTGATGATTAATCATTTATTAAATCAGCGTTGTATGTACGAAAAGATAAACGAAGGTAAATGTTTATCGCTGCAATAAATGCGCAATATTTTACGTAAACTACTTAGAAATATGGCAAAATACTAAGTGTTAGTGACTTGAATTATTAAAGGCTTCATTCATTGGATCACCTTTGTGTATATGAAAAGATAAACAAAACTAAATGTTTATCCCTGCAGTACATATTTGGTTTATTTGATACTACATATTTTTACATATTATTCTACAGATTTCATTAGTTCTTGTTACATATTTTGCAATATAATATTACTTAAAAATCTTAGCTCTACTAATAATCCTTTCCATGGTAACAAGACATTTCTTAGGAGTTATGTTCGCGTATGTTCCATGTTACCAATTAGCAATATGAGGTGAAATATGATAAATTTATGCTTAAAAAAATTACTTAGCACGAAAATATCTTAAATATACCTGGTCTATTCCACCAGCGTTCCCGCCTCATGAAATTCCTGGATCTGCCAGTAGTAACGAGACTCAATTTTCTATCACAAATTTGCACATCACGAGAGAACCACTGAATCAAATCTAATCAAACACGTTGGAGTATTTTTTTGGAGATAGCAATATTTCTCTACAACATTTATGTAATGAAATATTGAATTTGCATGATATTATGTACACACGTAGGCTTTCGAGGCCGCTGATAACGATTATGAAGTCAAAATTGAAAATGCCGGATCCAATATGGCGGGCATTTGTTTTGTTTTTCAAAATTCTCCAAATGGGCTGAAAATTAGTTTCATTATATTCTCGAGGTCGCTGATATTGATTCTGAAGTCAAAATTCAAAATGGCGGACAAATTCCTAGGTATAATTTCCAGATTTGACCAATTGACCAAAATATATTTTTACTTGTTAACAGGTATAATCACCTGGGGTAACTGTTATCCCGTCCGTCAAATCACGAGTTAAATAACTTTGTATGGCCTTATTTATTCACGTTATGCCACTAACTGGGAAGAGACCCCTTAATTCCACTTGATAAGGCTTAAGGGAACCGACCGGGGTAGACGCCTAATGGCCAATCCATACGTTCACGTCGTGGGGCTTGTTAGTATCCAAGCAACTGCTTGGCGAACGAACACGCATGAGCTGCTCACAAATCCTCATTAGCAGACAGCTTGGTGAGTCAAATGTGTGCACCCTCCTTTCTTGATACATCATGGTACAAGTAAGGAAACAGCCTCGGAGACCTTCATTGCCCGGAGGTCGGAATGCAGCTCGCAACGACAGCGGTCAGTCCTGCAGGAAGCCAGAGGGTTAATGTGCTCGGTTTTGAACTGTAAACTGCCAGGACACCGACACTGCAACTAGAACGGACCTATACGTGGCGACTCTGTACTATCAGTCACTTCCAGTGAAAGACAAATTAAAAGATTAGGAAAATTAACTCAAGATAAAGTGGTACATCATAGGACTATCAGAAGTGTGGAGGAATAATGAAGAACAGTTGGAACTACCGTTAGGGCACACGCTCTACTTCAAAGGAACAGAAAATGGAAAACCGACAGGCGTTGATTTTATAATAAATAAAGAACTGAAGACACGGATCACAGAAATTGATGGATTTTCAGATAGAATCGCACGAATAATAATAAAGATAAACAAGAGATACAGTATAGAAGCTATACAAGTATATGCTACAACAACCCCACACCCGGAGGAGAAAGTCGAAGACCTATACGAGGAGAAACAGAAGATTTTGGATAGTAGCAAATCGCATTACAAAATTGTAATGGGAGACTTCAATGCGAAAGTAGGAACTAAGCAGAGCAGTGACACGAAAGTGGGAAACTTTGGATTTAGTAAAAGAAACAAGAGAGGAGAGAAATTAGTGGAATTCTCAGAAGCCAACAGACTGTTCCTTTCCAGTAGATTTCTCAAGAGGAAGTGAATATGGAAAGACCCAAATGGGACTAAAAACAAAATAAACTTGGTTTCATCAAATAGCAGGGAAATTCCGCAAGACGTGTCTGTTCTTAACAGTTTCAAAGTTTCGACTGATAATAGGATGGTGAGATGTAAGCTGAAACTAAATACTAGACTTGAGAGAAAGAAGCTTATCAGAGGGAAACCGCCACTCTTAGATCTGGATAATCTACGAAAATACAGACAGACATTCGAGATAGAACTAAGCACCAGATTCAGCGCCTTAGAAGAGTTAGAAGATAAAGAAGACATCAATAGCTGAAATAAAATACTGACTGTAGTAAGAGCGAAATCCAAGGAAATAGCAGGCATCAAAAAGAAAAAAAGAGAGCAAAATCTCAGAAAAAACTAAACACTTGATGAAGAAAAGAAAGGAAATGAAAGAAGAGAAATATTACATCAAGAGGATTGAGTACATAGAACTAAATAAAACCGTAAGGGAGAAAATAAGAGAGAATTTACGAAGATACAACGAACATGTTGTTAGAAATATAATCGAGGAAAACAAGAACCTGAAGAAAACCAAACAGCAGCTCATGATAGGGAAAAAAGTAATTGCAGTTAAGAGACCAGACGGGACCGTAACACGAAATAAGGAAGAAATCATAAAAATATTTGAAATTTTCTACAGAGAATTGTACTACTCCGAAGAAGAACTAGGAAATAAAGATTCAGAAGAAAATGATGTAGATGTCCCAGACGTAATGAAAGAAAAACTGGATAAAGTACTTCGAGGGAGGAAGAACGGAAAATCGCCAGGAGTACTTAAATCTCTTTGGCAGCAGTACTTAAATCACTTGAACATCAAGGCATCGAAAGTGCATACATGAAGTTACTGTGAAACATTTACTCGACTGCTACATCTGTTATTAGACTACATCAAGAAAGTGAAAAATTTAAAGTTGGGAAAGGGGATAGGCAAGGAGATTCAATTTCTCCAAAACTGTTTTCAACTGCCCTGGAAAGTGTGTTCCAAAATTTAAACTGGGATGAAGTTGGAATAAAAATTAATGGCGAATATCTTCATCACCTACGATTCGCAGATGATATACTCCTGTTTGCTTCAAGTGCAGAAGAACTACAAACCAGAATGGAAGAGCTGTGTAATGAGAGTCCGAAAATAGGCCTTAAAATGAATTTAAGTAAAACAAAAGTAAGTACAATCAACATGCTGGAAAGGAAATAAAGATTAGCAGAGAGTTGAGAGAGGACTTAGTTGATGACCAGGGCCAGCTCAAAACTTTGAATGCCAAGTTGACTGATGAAATAAATAGAAGATGTAAAATGGCGTGGAGGTCGTTTGGATACTTTATTTTTAAAAGCAACTACCAACGTATATGAAGTGTACAATTTATAATCTATGTGTCGTACGGCTGTGAAACTTGCTCATTGAATGCGCAAGTGACTCAAAGATTAAGAGTCACACAAAGAGCAATGGAGAGATACATGCTAGGAATAACTAGGAGGGACGGGAAGACAAATGGATGGATTCGCGCACATAGGTAGAAGATATAATCAAGACTGGGAAGAAGATGAAGTGGAGATGGGCTGGTCACATATGTTAGACGAACAGATGGAAGGTGGACGACATCGGTACTACATCGGATTCCTAGCGAAAATAAACGATCGAGACGACGTGAAACTGCTAGGTGGGTAGATGAAATCAAGCATTTTTCAGGAGCTACATGGATGAGGATAGCAGCAGACCGCGATATGTGAAAGAAGGGGGAGACCTTCATCCAGCAGTGGATAGAAAATGGCTGAATATTATGTGTAGAACAAATGTGAAAAGCAAATGTAGTTTGAAAACACTTGTAACTCTCAGCAGGTTTTTGAAAATTTCTAAAAGGTCTTAGATTTGGCGCTAAATGTTCCCTCAGGTTCGCTTTGACAATATTGAGATAATATTGGTCACAAGCTCAACATACGAAATGTTAATTGAGGCCTTTAGAATCTAGTGAGCTAAGTGACATTTTCACAGAGAAAAAGTTTCGACTCCATTTTTATATACAGTAGAGCATCGATTATCTGGATATCGGTTAACAGGACAGTACCGAATCATAAATAAAAGATGAAGAAATAAGCTATTTTAAATTTCAACATTATTTTTATACTTTATTATAATGGTTCAATCTAAATTTTCTTAAATATGTGTTGTGTGCGATATGTTCGCATTTATTTTCGTTTATAAATACAGTTGAATCTATTTTGAACGCTTTAAACAGTCCTGTTTTATTACTCTAAAACCATTAAAACCAAACTTAAATTAGAAATCGCAAGATTGGATGGATAAGTAGATTTTATTTCCACATTTACCGTTGTACTTTAAGTAATAATCGATTATTCAGAATATCGGATTTCCGGACACTATTGGTCCTCAATTAATCCGGATAACCGATGTACTACTGTATAATAGGAAAAATATGAGGCACAAAATATTCATATTTTGCACCAAAAATGGACTAAAACTAATGTCTTCGTGCAAAGTGTGAATATTTTGTGCCTCATATTTTCCTGTTATATTATATATAAAAATGGACTAAGAAACTCGAAACTATTTTTTAATGTTACTTAGATCACTCTGATTCTAGAGGTCTCAATTATAAATCTATGTCAAATATGGACTCAGTGTTGCCATATTGTGTCTTTTCCCAGGCCTATGTAAAGTGGACATCGAGACTTTTACCTCTCAGTGTTATGCATTAATCTTCCGAATCTTTGAGATCCGATACATCAGCACCTATAAGCAGGAACAAGCAGTTACCTTCTAAGCAAAAAGAAGCAGCTATGTGCTCTAAAGAAATGTTTTGTATTTTTATCAAGAAGCGTACCACATTTTTTTTGGCAACATTGGCTACTTGCGCACCACAATATTAAAGGGAGTATGTCTTTATACACATGTTAATTACAAACACGACGGAAAGAAATTCTCTCTATTATACTCTCTGAAATAAAAACTTGGACAGCTAAATCCAGTCAACACAGGCATTCTTAGACCGTTTTAAAATAGAAGATGAAACATTTGTATGGAAACGATATGAAAGAACCAAATACATACCAAAGGGGCCGTAGAAAACTTCTCTGTATTAACATTAATATAGTAGTCCTAATAAGTGCCAGACAGACAAGCACATTACTTTGGAATCCAAAACATTCTGCCTAAAAGCACTTAAACTAAAAATTATTATTAGACGTAAAGTTTGAGGATTTCTTATGAGGCGTAGTTCTATGAGGAAGAAACGCTACAGCTACACAAATGGCTCACACTGAACATATCAACCCAAGTGTAGTAACCTCTGGCTCCTACACACAAGAGAAAGGGAGTGATGATTGAACTCCAAGGATCCGAGATTTGCTTCCCAATGATCAGACTATAATAAATAAATACAATGTTGTCCACGATATACAGGGTGGGCCAAAAGTCAGGTGACAGTCTTGTCACAGAAATGGTTGTTAGGCTGG
>JAGDQP010003472.1:0-93711 GCA_022664845.1 Lepisma saccharinum | reverse complement strand
CAAACTCACACAAACAACTCGATCATTTTCTGTATCAGCTGCGAAAGCCTGGAATTCCTTGCCAAATGCTATTACATGTGCGAAAACGCTAAATGAATTTAAAACTCTTCTAAGTGTATATTTGCTTAATCAGCAAAGACTATGCTCTTCTACCAGTGATATTTAACTTTCCTATGTTTTTATAGTGTTCTGTGACTAAGGCACTTTCATGTACGTTTCTATTTTGTATTGTGTGTGCGTGTTTTTTTTTTCAATGATTATGTATGCATTACCACTGTATATTTAACTTTTATATGTTTTTATTTTGTTTTAAGGCTCTTTTCATGTACGTTTTTTTTAATTCGGTCTTTTTTTTTTTCTATTATGTATTTGTGTGTTGTTTTTTTTCTCAATTATTGTTTGTGTATTTTCATTGTATGATCTGACAAGGGTTAGGTGGAAGAACAGCTATTAGCTGAACCTCGCCTGCTGAAATAAAGGAAATTAAATTAAATTAAATTAAATTATTCACTGGCCCTTTTGACTATTGACCTCAGTCTCTTTTCCAGCCTCCAAAAGCATATTTTTGAAAAAAGAAAAAGAAAGAAAGAAAACCACATCGAAACGTTGAAAACGTGTTGCGAATATTGGCCTAGTTTTCTTAGTCCAAATCAGGAGCTTTCTTCAACGCAGTATTGAAAAATTAGTCGCCGGGTGGCAGATTTGTACTGTAAAATAGCTAAATAATTATGTTTTATCGTTATTTAATTTTACTTTTAGCAATTATTCTAGATTTAACCATTTTTGTGCTAGATTAGTTTAAATGAAAATAAAAGGTGAATAGGATATGTGAAGACCTGAATTGCAAAACATCCCAAGTCCACTTTGTCCGTATTTGAGTAGCTTAGTTACAAACATGGCCAGGTCCACTTTGCACAAAATGTTCCAGAAGCTTGCAAAAACCGTCTGCTCTAGATAAAAAGCATTAATGTTGTTAAATTTTTAATATTTGGATACCAATATGAAACTAAAGTCATTAATTGACAATTTCCAGAACTTCATCGTACTCATCGCCATTATTGGTTGCACATTCACACATCCTCTTCTTCGTTTTCTTGTGATTCAGCGGGATTGGCTGAATAGTGTGCTGTGATTGGCTACACTGAACCTGGCCGTGTTTGAAACTAAGCGCTTGTGGAGCCGTCCCGTTTTTTGCAAAGAAGTCACGTATTTAAATGAAGGGAAGAACGATCAAGGTCCATTTTTGAAAGCTGTAAGAAAAAACGCATTTTAAGTTTGGGCATCTATACTTGAGGTCGAAGACATGCCTTGAGCAAACAATAATTTTAAATTCAAGTTTTTACGCTTTAAAATGTGTTTTTTCTCACAACTTTCAAAACTTTACCTTGATCGTTCTTCCCGTGTACCCTTTAAATGCATTTTTAACACGTCTCTGGCCGTTTTTTTAACGAAAGACATTTAGTATTGCATAGAGGGTGAAACCAGCTGACGGAAACAATAACTCATTTTGTAAAAAAAATGGACCTGGCCGTGTTTGTAACTGGGTTACTCATTTCTGTTCGTCGGTATCTGTGTTCCATGGGCTATTCACTTGCATAAATATTACATTCTAATCCCAACTAAAAAAGCTTTTTCTAATACAAAATAATTTCAACTTAATAAAATAAGGCTTTTGACTGTTTTTTGTTCCACCTGAAAAATTACTCCGGTTTACTTGGGATGTTTTACAATTCAGGTCTTCATATCTTAGACAAAATTGATTATATTAAAATCAGGTTTTAGATTAAGTCAGTAACTCCGAATTCCCATGATTCGATCTCCAGCAAGTGTGTAATAGGATGTAAATGAACTACCAAAACTTCGACATGATCACATGAAACGTTCTTCGAGGGCAATCAGATACCATCCACCCTGCAAATGACTAACTGAGAATTTAGAGCCAGAGCCGTACACACAGGAAATCATTTGATAACACCATCCGATACATACATCAATATTCAATCACAGTTTTAAAGCTTGATTTCATGTGAACGTAAACGTCTGTGTCCGCCCAGTAAAGATTGTTATTGCTATCATCTCACACGCCGTTGCCTGCATTCGAAGATATTTGATTATTCATTTCCGTTGTAACGACCCATTTTTGTTGGTCGCTACATATCTTACCCTCTCCCATTTTTGTATTATTTTCTTTTCCTTTTTTTAAGTTCGTGTTTTTTCGGCAATATTTTTCGCCTTCGGCTTTCATCAAAGAGTTTATTTGTCCACATATCAAAGAAGCCGAGCCATAAAGAACATCTTTTGATTGTTATTTGGCGGGACGATTTTTATCTTATTGTTTTTTCTATTTATTACTTGATATTTTCTTTGCCTATTTTATTTGTCATTTTCTTTAAGAATCTTTCTTTCGTTAAAAATCTTAGTAATCAGTTAAAAGGATCTGATTGTTGATTTATTTTTATCGTTATCTGGCCAGCTGAGCCTCGCCCCCTTCCTCTCTCGGTTGTCAGTTTTCATTCTCTTCTCTGATTGGATAATTTTTCAGTAGTAGAAAAACACGTCTTCTTGCAACAGAAGCTGCTCAGGAAGTATTTAAATTAAAGAAAAATGGCAGCAAATTAATTTAAAAGCATATAAAGCTAAATAGCGATCCCAGAGTGTGATTTTCCATAACTTTTGGAAGAAGGTTTCTACCAGTTTTCAAGAGGAGCTGCTTATTAATTGCTGAAGTTGGCGTCTATCGTCGTCCATATTGGTACAAACAGTAGGTGATATGAAGGAGCATCTCAATTGTGGTTTGTGCTGAAATTTTCGTCAAAGTGTGAAGTGTTTTGTTTTAGTGTTTTGTGTGCAGTGGTTTTTCTAGTTTTGTTTAAATAAATATAAATCTTCATTTTGTGGTTCTGAACCCCTTTCTCCTGCGTAAGTGTGAATAGTGTTTCAGTGATCCATTTTATTAGCATGATGGTGGTTTGTGATTTTGTGCTTGGAAGTTTGTGTGATATCGTCATGTCTGTTAAAATTTGTTTGGAACTGGGGGCTGATTCATTCCAGGTAATGTATGGTTAATTTTTCGAAATTCGTCTCTCTCTCTCACCAAAACCAAGTTTGTTCATATATATGTTTAGAGCATGAAAATTCAGCACAGTAAATATGGTTTGTCTACGTAGAATATTTACCTTGCACTTCAGTCAGTGCCACTCTTTGAATGCACACTATTTTTCCACTAAGCAGTTTGGTTTACCTTTGCGTTGCTGGCATGTTTTAAATAACTTGAAATTACTATGATATATCGGTGTATCAAACATAAGGTTTTAAAGATCTGTAATGTTTATTTCGATAGCTAGAAAAGTTCAAATCTTCGACGTTACGTTTGCCAATCGTAAGCCATTTTCGCCCATATAAATTTGTATTGCAAATTCTTACCTAACCCAATTATAGTTACTACGTTTGTATGATCAGAACGGAGGTTAGGCTATGTAAGGTTCTGAAATACAAAATTACATATAAGTTTGTTTGATGTCAATTTCTTTGAAACATTAATCGTAAATTAATGCCTAGTAGCTGCGTTGCTTATAAGACAAAACTCTTTTCGTTGAAAGAAATATTATTTTTTCTGTAATTGTAGAAGTTCTTCTTAACTGGGCCAAACTATGTTTAACATGTCCAAAACAATTTAATCTTTTGGGAAATCAAGTGTGAAAAATCTTGCCTCTGTAGCAGAGAGCTTTTGTAATAATTTACCGTTTAGATATGTGTAATAACAGCATCTTTGAAACTCGTTTGATGTGTAGAAGATTATCTTCAGAAACTTTTTTTCCCAAGAATTTCAGCAAACAGTCTTTTGCCCTGCATTTGTAATTTTTCAAGTAAAATAAATTATGATCTTACCAGTTAATTTCTGTATCTGGGGTTTTATTATGAAGTAGCTAGATTAATATTACTGTGGTATAATCGAAAAAGGTTCCCAACCTTTCACGATTTCAGTCCGCGGATTGTGAATATTTATGTATATGTGAGAAAGTGAATAAAGATGATGTTAAAGTTAAATGTACTTTTCAGTAGTCTTAGGAAATACTCAAATTGGTTCAGTTTATCTAAATTATTGTGTGTCAAGTTAGCTTATACTCAGCTGTGTTTAGCCTTGTACTATTTTAGGGGCCTAGTTGGGCTAGGTTGCTAAAATAGTGTTTAGTGTTTTGCTTTCCTGCGAGATGTTCTCGCCTGCGTTTCTTCCCCCTTTTCCTTTGAGGGCTTTTCCTGCGTGTTTTGCTTTCTGCTTCTTTTGCCAACTTTCTGCGTTCTTGACACTTCTTTTCGGGCTTCTTCTATGCATGCTTCTTGTCTAGAGTGTTTTCTGTCTTCGATGTGGCTTAAGCAGGGTGCTGATGGGTAGGTACCCTCCCTGTCTTTAGTTCCGATAGCGGTTTCTCGTTATGTGCCCTCACATCGAGAGGTTGGGCCACCGTTGGTCCTAGGTCGGTCCGACGAGCCTTCCTCATGGGGTTTCCTGTGGCTTAATGTCGGCCTGTCACCAAGTAGGTTTGATCATGTTGAGTTGGGGTAAGCCCCCTTCTTTTAGCAGGGTGCCGCGGGTCCCTAGTTTGCTAGTTGAGTCTACCTACTTTGCTGTGGAGTGGCTTGGGACATTACACCGTCGTCGATTCAATGACATCCACCGAACATGCCAAGAACTGAATATCTGCCTTACGGGAAAACACGCTCTGAGAAATCCTTCCTTACCTAATTTCCATAGAAAGTTGTTTCATTCGATTTCATCACCTATCTGCCAACGACCCCATTAATATCTCATATATAAAAGCCTCTTATCTTTTTCCTTGCTTTCTAGTGTTAATTCTAACTTCTCTCTCTCTCTTCTAAGTCTTATTTTGAGTGAGACTGGCTATCTCCGATTTTGACTTTGCCTTCCAGTGTCGATTCAGACTCTAAAGCTATGTGATCATATTAGTTTAAATTTGGCTGTATTAGGACTAAACGAAATTCTATTGACTTCGAAACAGCGTAGGTCATCAGCGTGTATCGATTCTTAGCCAATGAAGATCAGTTGCGAAATTACATGACAAAGGGCGAACTTAGAACCACTAACAAATTGAGTCCAAGAGACAAGTTATTTTGGCAGTTATGACAGACTAACTTTGCATGAATTTGCCTCTTCGACGATTTTAGTGATCTCAGTCGTATTCCTCCTTTCGACTCTCCATGAACATTTTTACGCCTGAAGTCATCTTAGGTGAGTGTTTCGACTTGTCTTGTTTTGGTTTTGGAGTCACTGAGTAATGGAAATTGAACGTAACTGGAGTTACGTCTTATTGTTTGTTAGGTTAGCTTTATTGTAAATATTAAGTTGTGAACTGCTGATCTGTGAGTTCGGATGTATCAGAGTCACCCTCAATGAATTTGAAAGTTATCCTTTATCTCGAAGTAAATCTGTGCATGTTAGTCTGTAAGCAGGTGTGGTTTACCAATGTCATCAAGTACCAATTATTCTACCATAGTTACGTCCTGGGTTCTAAACCCAGATCTGCAAGCCCCCAAATTCACGCCGTAAGGATTTAAGAGTAGAGTAATGAGGTCTGTCTGAAGATTGTGTTCCAGGTATGTCTTCGTTCTTTTCCTTTTTCGTAGCACAAACACATGTTCTAATATATTACAGGCTTCAACTAAACTGGCGTTGAAAACCATTTGGTTCTAAACCGGACACTCCGGTCTTTAGGGTAATTTTGTGGTGTCCGGGTACAAGTTCTAATCAGACACCTAATGTCCGGTTTTCAGAGATGTCTCCTTATAAGTTCAAGTCATTTAAGTCCAAGTTAAAACTCATTATGTCGTATCTTATGCCGGTGGATTTCACTATAATGAGTCATACGAAGGCCTTGGATACGGTGAGGATAGCCTTACTTGTGCTAATGCAAAGAGCAACTATTTTAGTGCATACACTAAAATCTCGTTTATCAGGAACGATTTTCGAAAAAAATAGAATTAATATCTCGTTAATTGCAAGACACCTGTACCGGGTTATTTATAAGTAATGTCGTATGTGCGATGGTCGCTGAAATGACGCCATCTGACGAGCGAATAATGTAGTTCTACCTAAGTCATATAGGCCATTTGAATTTTCAGCAGTGTGTAGAAGAACAACGGACTACGCCACGATATGGATGTGTGGTTCGTGTTTGGTCATAGAACTGTCGGAGGACTACATACGTTATCTCATGCTCTATGAATTTCACCAGAGACATGCAACCAGCGCAGTAGCGTGAAGTATCAATACCGTATATGCTCAGCGTGCTGTGGATGTGCGAAAGTGCCAGAGGTAGATCCAGAGGTTTCGATCTTGGGATTCCAGTCTAAACGATAAGCCACGATAGGGGGGACCTATGCAGTGGAACAACAATGCCCTCGAGCAGCAGTGGAAGCAAATCCAAATGCAGAGTGTTCAACAACTGGCGAGCAAACTCCATGTCACTCACTCAACAGTTCATCGTTATTTGCAGGATCTCCGGTACGTATTGAATCTCGGAAAATGAGTACCTCATGCGTTAATGTCTCAACAGAAGAAGCAGCGAATTGACATATGTAGTTTCGTGCTTACCCGTGACAGACGTGAGCCATTCCTGGACAGAATGGCCTCAGGGGATGAGAAGTGGGTCCTCTACCATAACATTACACTCAAACGGCAGTGGGTACCAAACGGAAGCGCAGAATCTGTGCAAATCAGGATCTCCATCCCTGTAAAGTGATGATGAATGCTTGGTGGGATATCCGTGGCATAATCCATTTTGAGCTGTTGCTACGTAACCAGACCATCAATGCAGATGTTTACTGTCAACAACTTAAACGTCTGACCGCATTGTTGGAGAAATGCTCTGGTTAATCGCAAGGGTGTGTTCATCCTTGATGATAACGACATACACGACAAAAAGTATCCCATCGGCTGACCATCCTGACAGGTTTTTCAGGGCTTTCCTCAGTCACACCACGTAAATTCCGGAATGGCACTTTCAACATAGACCCTGGCCGACACATTTCAGAATCCTTTCCCCTCCCCTATCCTGGTCTGAGCCTTAGATGCGAAAAGGCCACAAAAATTAAAAAAAAAACACGACAAAAAGGCCCTATATTATGATCCAATGATGTTGCTTTGGAAAACTACCTCACCCAGCGTTTACACCAGATCTTGCACCAGTAGACTACTTTCTTTTTCGGAGTCTGCAAGACCACCTTTCTGGGAAAACACTGCAAAATGAGGATGACATTCGACGAACAGTGACTAAGTTCTTTGCCTCCGAAACCGGTGACTTCTTTCAGCGGGGGATTCAACAACTGGTTGACAGGTGGCAGAGTGTTGTGCAGCCTGATAGAGACTATGTTCCTGACTAACGGTAGTGTTCCAGATAAGTTATCGTTCTTTTCCTCACGGTGCAAACATACGACATTACTTATGAGATAAGCTGATACATTGTGTGTGTCTAATCATTTCTCCGTAGTAAATGCGCTGTCTTTGTGCTGTATTTGCCATCAATTTATTAAATTAATTTTTGTCTTTTGTGAAGTAAACTATTTTGTTACCGTCTATCTTTATATGCAGGCACTTATAATATGAAACGACCGTAAATCTGGTTTATCCGAAACTAGGCCGGTTGCATCAAGTCCAGATAAACGAGGTCGAAAAGGAAAACCCGCAAAGAGCCGAGAAATCCCCCTTCTTGCATAAATCCCATCAATTTGTTTGGTGCAATGGAATGCTTTGCATTTTGGACCAAAAATATCTACTTACACTTCTCTCACCCCTGACTCCACCCATGATTAAATACTTTTGTTTTTCACTTTAAGTACTATATTACCATAACAGTAAATATTCATATCGTCACTTTTTAATATTCAAGCAGATGTATTAAATATTGATTGTACGCCAGATGAGTCATGACATATTAGAAGGTGAAAATATTAATTTGAAGCTAATGTAAATTTATTTCTATTTATTTTATTGTTCAGCTATCTTTGGTATATAGCACATGATTTTCTATTGTATTTTGAGCCTGATGTACCTGGGATATAACTTTTGCTACGAGTGTATTTTGTTGTCAATGATTAAGATGTCATAAACGACTTCAGTTAGTTGGAAGAAGGAAATACATTTTCTTCACATGTTTATTAACTGGACACTCTGTCCTGGATGACCTTTCGTAAGTCTCTTGGACTACTAGTCATTTAGTATAATAACAAACACTGTGTGCATTGTTGTATTTCGTATGTCTTTCGGACTACTAGACATTTCGCATTATAGCAAACACTGTGTGCATTGTTATATTTCGTATGTCTCTCGGACTACTAGACATTTAGTATTAAATCAAACACTCTGTGCATTGTTCTATTTAGTATGTCTAAAAATGAAGTATGTTTGAGATATTAACAAAGTGGGTACTGTAATTGAAGACTATAGTTGAAAAAGAACCGAACTCACAAAATACAGGCAATTGAGGTAATATCATTTTGTATGTGCAGAATATGTGCCGAAGTCCATGATGCACTCTTTTGTGATAATGGAGCCGCAAGCATCAATGCAGTGAATAGTAGCTCCGTGAGCGTTCAAAGAAAGCGCTAAGTTTTAAGTTTATTACGAATTTAACAATAACTAGATATTGATGACTTAGGTACATTTTCAAAATAGGCTTTTTCCATCATCGCTTATATGTTGCACGTCCGGTTTCTAACCTAAAATTAATCCACAAGTTTCTTAAAAAAATGTAGTTGACAACCCTGATTGACACTCTCAAGTAAAGTACCCGAAGTGAGGACTCGAGTTGCTCATCAAGTGATACCTTAAATTGAAGCTAGTGACGAGTATAGTACACCTGTGAAATCCTAGCTGCAGAGCTCCAGAAATAAAAAGATTGTGGCGGGTCAAAGTTCAAAGAGAAAGCGAATTGTATTGAAACAAGTTACAATGAAAGGCATAACAAAAGTCAGAAGGACATGGTTTTGAATTGAAATGCGATTCATGTGAAGGAAAGAGGCACGTACAAAGTACTACACATTGATACAATCAATATGTAAGTCGTCAATGAAGGCGTGTGATAAGCAGACACTTTGCTCACAATGAGCACACTTGACAAAAGAGATGTTCTCACATGAGGTCTTGTAACACTCGTCACGTATATTAGAATCGAAACACTAATCCAATAGAGAAATCCAGGGCTCGAGCTCCTCATCCAAGTAGCCGCTTTTGTAAAACGCAAACCTGATCATGTTGCGAAATCGTGAGGCGCTGAATTGGAAGAGAGTGAAGGACTGCATTCGTAAAATGTTATCCCGATGCCAGAGATTAATTTCCGAGGAAGCGATAACTGTGTCAGTAATGAACCTGATAAATGATTTATATGGACGGAAGAAGTAAACATCAAGTGGTTGGATGAAACTAGTGCAGCCACCAGGAATTAAACGTTTGAACAGTGTTATATGATTAGGGCATAATTCATTTGATACGTTATCATCCTTATTTGCACTCCATTAATCCAGCAAAAGCAAGACTTTATCACAATCGGCAGGCAGGCTATTCCAGAATACAGAATAAAACTCTTTTAAATCACTTTTGTTCATGTTTACAGTCTTTCCTGGATGGGACACTATGTTATCGGGATCTTTTTGCTTATTTCCTGGAAATTGACCACTAGATTCGGATACAAGAACGTACATCGGACGCAATATTTCACCATCCATTGAAATAACCGGCATGATCATATATGAATGAGTAGTAGCACTGACTGATCCAAATGCACCTCTTACAACCACCGTACCTTTAGTCCTATGAGTCTTGTATGCATGGAGTTCCTTGTCAAATCGACTTTGATCAGCATTTAATACTTGACGAGGATTCAGGTCTCCTAGTAACATAAGTTCTTTCATGGACGTAATAAATGTCTTAGATAAGTGATTTAATTCAGCCTCTTTTGATTTCCACGTTTTGCTAACCCTATGCGTGATAGAACGACTGACGATATTGTTTCTCTTTTTAAAATTAGACAGCCAGTGACGAGATGCCTTGAATTGTAGAGTATTATCCGGGTCTAGCTCTTTACTTATCTGAAGAGCCCAAAAGCGAAGAGTCCTGTCGTTTATAATTGCACATTTCTCGACCATTTCTTTGAATTTATCGTGAACTGCTGCATTAAGTTTCTTATAACTGGGTTTTTGCCTTTTTTCTCATATTCAAAGAGGATGTTTTTCGATTGAATTAATCTATACTGTGACTTGACAGATGAAAATTTCCTTCGTTTGTTTTCCGGGTTCTCATTGTGTGTCCAAAACATGTAAGCTGCTTCTTTATAATCATCGTCCAAGATGTGTTTTTGTTTTTTTGGCGACGGCTGATATTCTTCACCTGAAGAAGCTACAGATGTCGGAGACTCTTGATGTGTTTGAGAACCTTGCGATGTACTTGGCATTTCCTCACCAAAGACGTCATCACCGTAGTCTCTATCATCGCTTTCATCACTGTCACCAGCAAATCCAAGAGTTCTAACTTCTACTATGATTTCCATCTTGTCCTTAAGTATCTCCACTATTTGTTTGTACAATGAATCTGCATACCTATTCATTCTCTTATTAACAAATTCATATTTCTCATACAGAGCATGAACGATAGCACCTGCTTCCATTTTCTGGAACGAAAAAAAAAAAGAACTTTCATTGACATCAATAACAGGAGCAAACATGCACAAGGACATTCACACACGAATTAAAGAAAGCGGGATATCAGGCAGAGAGAGGGATATCATTCTACACATTACATTAATTGGGAGCAACGTACGACGTATTACCATCGGGATAATCAGCAAAACATGGACATGACAAGCAGCTAAATTCGCTTTCTATTTGAAGTTTGACCCGCCATAACCTTTTTATTTCTGGAGCTCTGCAGCTAGGATTTCACGTTTGTACTATACTCGTCACTAGCTTCAATTTAAGGTATCACTTGATGAGCAACTCGAGTCCTCACTTCGGGTACTTTACTTGTCAGACGTAAAAATCAAATAGAATGTAATCTGGAGACTGCGAAGGTATTCCACAATACGAAGACTAATTGAAAAAACTGATGTCTATTGATTCAACAATTAAATCCTCCAATGTTGAAAGGAACTAACCATAAGTTATAATAACCAATATTTTTCATTTCTCCTTAAACCTATGCAAGAAAGCTCGCTCCATCAAACTGTGTTAAAGGGAACTGTTAACGAGTGATTGGTCGATCATAGTATTCAATACAGCCTGATTTATACATCTATGTTAGATCGCACCAAGTCATTGATTTTTTTTCTTTAACATAGTACCGGGGTGTAATGATATGATTCATTTATGATTGAGATGTCTGAATTAAGTCGAAACTTTCTCTATGGATAGCAGCTGTGTATGTGTTTGTCATTTCTGTGTATGTTAATTCTGAGTTGACCTGTTCTGTACGAAAATGTTAATTATATTTTTTCTGTGAATCTGGGAACTTGAGTATGTCCCTAAAATTGGGAAGTGTCTAAATTATTCTTGTGTGTGTTTTAACCTTATGCCCATGTTCTCATAGCTCTTTTCTTGATGTACTGCTTAAACCATTGAACTCTATGTAGTGATACTGGAGTAACTGCTTAGTGTCAAAAGATAGACGCCATATAGTAAATATTTAAACTCGTTTGTCCACTTCCAACCTAATCTAATGTGGACCAAATTACAGTTGTAACTCAATTTTATACGTTTTTTATCTCTGTGTGGCTATTTTTTTTATTTAAATTTTAATTCCTGCGTTATTCATATAATAGTATATTATACTCTGCATATAATAGAAAATACTGCACGTAATATTTACTGTTTTGTAATTATTATGACATAAATAAAAACGGGGCCTACAGTGATATCAAGCGTACAAAACCGAGCTAGAGCCAAAAATTTGGTCCATATTTTTTTAGGGTGGAAGTAGAAAAACGAGATTAAGTGTCCTCTCCGTTCCCTGGTTTTGTATATTCACTGAATTTTCAATGGCAGCAGTCAGTCCAGTATCGCTTTTAGATAAAGGTCATTGATGCAAACTAACACAATATACTCCCCTGCTCCAAATTCATTATTTTTATTCTACTTGAAAAAGCATATTATGATAAGGGAACTATCAGCGCTGAGAAGATACAAGATTTCGTAAAAGTCCATCTCAATATGTATGACCCATTCCTCATTCAAAAGACTTTTATGATGGCATACTGGCTTAGCCAAGTTGAAAAAGAAAAGTGAACCAAGTTGAAGAAAATGGAGGAACTTCAAGCAGAAACATATATTTTGTTCCGGAACACAAATAATATAATTTTGTTATAATTACAAACAATATCTGCGTACACATTTATACTGTGTTTTGAAATGCTTAATAAAGGTTTCATTACAACGTTCGTATTACCATAAATGCATTAAAATTGCTTCCTTTGTATTGAGCATTATGCCAAAAGGATGTAAATCACATTTTTAAACTTGTAAAAAGAAACACCATAAAACACAGAACTTTGAGTTTTGAATACCCAGGATTGTGAATAATTATCTTCATTGGACATATAACAGAGACAGGAAAGTGATGCTTCTTCTTTTATAGCATACGATTTAAGTGGAAGCATTCTTTTGCTCTTCCGAAAATTTCATTTTTTTTTTTACTAAAGGGCAGAATGACGCAAGAATTCTACTCACAAAAGAAGTGATATCCATTTTGCGAGTGATTTTCTTTGTGTCACTATGGCAAAGGGAGGGTACTAAATCTCCTAATTTTATTACAAAGAAAACAATTCCGCCAGTGACACAAAGAAAATCACTCGCAGAATAGATATAACTTCTTTTGTGAGTAGAAGTCTTGCGTTACTGTTCCCTTTACCCCGAAAGCGTTTTTTATACTGATACATTTTACATGACTATACAGCAAAAGGTTTTGTAATAGATTTTGTGTACTTTAGACAAGCTACAAATATAAAGCTACTGCAAGATCCATAAATAAGGTATACTTGTGTAAATTTTTAATTTCCTTCCATTGGATGCAGATTATCTTAAACTTTTAAGGACGGAACCTACAATATTTGAAGTTTATTTTGTCGTGGTTAAATCCTGGAAGGCTCTGATTAAAGCGTGGTTATTCTATTCGCTTTCCTACCCAAGAATTTCAATTCCAATGGTTTCTGTGGTACAATTTTATGATAAAAGTTTAAGAATAGAATTTACATGCTAGAAGCAGTTATGTTGCAGTTCTTCTGGTTGATTTTCGATAACAATGTTCAAATTGGTAGAAGACCTTTTACATCTTAATATTTTAATTATAGATACGAATTGATTGACTGCATGGTACGAAATAAGTATTCAAGAATTACCATCTAATATGACGAGAGAAACATACTCTTAATCAGAGAGAACGTAAAATAGTGACACAGAAAGAAATTGAAGAAAAAATCCGAACCAGGATCCCACCCAATAAAGGAAATGAATATGACTGGGAAAAAGGAAATAGAACATTTCAATTCGATTATTTTTTCTTTCTTTCTTTCCGGAATGTGGTCATACTTATATACGTTTTCAAAAATTGAGCATTGGAAAAGACTATATATATAAAAAGAAATTGGAGGACCAGCTCTTCTCCGTCTTCCCTAGTGATCGGAAATTAAAGCGATCGTCGACGGCTGATACTGCAACTGAAATGTCTCTTCGAACGGAAACCTATTCCATCTGGAAGGGATACGATATTGGGAAAGTAGAAGAAGAAAAAGAAGAGCCATTCTTTCTCTTACGAAGTAAAATATACTGTGCGATTCGATTTCGGAAACAATGCGAGAGAACAGCTCTTACAGTGGATGGGTGTTAATGAAAAGGAAATTTAGAATGTTTATTGGAAGCATTAACAGTCTTCTTTGTTTTTTTTTGGTTTGCGAAAGAACTCTTTTCAAGAGAAGTTTAACTCACCTTCTTTCCCAATAGAATTCTTTTGAAGAAGAGTTTAACTCTCAATTTTCCAAACTAATTCAAGAGGAGCTTAACTCTCATGTTTTGCAAAAGAATTTTTTGAAGAGTGTAACTCAACTTTGCAGAGCATAATTTGCTATTAGCTTCGATTTTCATTGGAGTTAATTGCTTTATAGAAAAGTGGAAAATGTATCCTCTGGAATATCTAAGTGGTATAAAAGGACATTCATTTCAATATCATTAGAATACTTGGAAAACAATGTTGTTCTATGAGGAAATGGAGAGCTAAATCAGAAAAGGGAATTTCCAACCTTGAAGATGGCACCGAATTCGGAAGACCCATTGAAACAACTACCCAGAAAATGATAAACAAATATAGTAAGATGTTATGGATTATCGTCCGTGACCATCAGGCCTCTTGCTGAGTACCTATCGATAGATACTCATGCTTGATATGACGCTCTTTCTGCAAGAACGGCTGCAACGATTACTCTCTGCACCTTTAATATTGGAACACGCAAGCATAAACTATTTGTAGACTGTTCATGCAATTCATCTGACGCCTTTCATTTAGAGTTTGCACGGACTTTCTAGACGTAACAAAGTTTGTTGAGTACTTTCATGGTGATGGATTCCATATTAAGTTTCTGGTGTTAAATCGCTGCTTGTAACTATATTAGTTCCACACCTATTCTTTTGTAGTACGTAACGGTACTCATTTATTGTATACGTGTGTAGTCTTTTCCGAATTTGTAGTTTCGAATTCCGATTTTAGTCCTGTTCGGGCAGTTCAATGCATGGTCTGATTGTCAACAACACTGTTTCAAAGCCTTCGAACAGGATAGATTGTATATAACCCAAGACTCGAAGGTCACACCATTTCTGCGTATATCTTTTACAGGAGTTAAATGAAGTAAAATATAGATTGACGTGCCATAGCAGTTTAAATAGGACTACCAACTTTTATATTTACGAACTAAAGGATATGTGGTTATGGTGCTAAAACTTTTTTCCGCTTTTGTCGTTGACTTCTTTTCTGGTTCATGGTTGCGGAAAAACAATCCAATCGTTATTTCCTGTATTTATGGATAAACAAAACAATTTTATTATAGTTCTGGAGAAAGTAAAGAATGCGATTAAATATAGTTTATTGCTACTTAGTTAAGTTAATTAATGGACTCTGAAGGAAAGGAATGTATTTGACATTAAAAGGTACGAGCTTACCTTTTAAATATAACACTAGCAAAAGTACCCGCCCGTTGGTGCAAGGTGAATGTAATATGTTGGCAACAGTCATTGGGCCATTCAACAATACTCGCTTCCACATGGCGGGCTGCGCACTTAATTTGGTAAGTTTTTGCGAGGCTGTGCCCCTTCATCGTAACCAGACCTTCCTATGTGTAGTAGATAGCACTCAAACACTTCTCCTTGAGTTCAGACGTGACGGAGAGGAATGTGGTTTCTTGATGGCAAATCTAGGTGATAATCCAGAAATACAAAAGACAAGAATGATTAAAATCGGTACAGTAAAACGGCCGGACGAACTAGTCAAAACCATTTTTAGCAAACTTTTTAAATATATAGATGTGACACAATATGTGAGATCCAACATATCTTTGTACAAAGCATAAATATTTGTGCCACATATACTTTGTGTCACACATACAAAAGATAATCTGGAAACTTTCTTTAATATAAAATTGAATTTTGAATTTATTTTAAGGTCTTTTGGAAACTTTGACTCACGCCGAATGGATGGTGATGATGGGAGAATTGGTGGAATGAAGAAAGTAGGGAGAAACTGAAGAGCCTCGAGAATACCTGATGTTTATCCACTACAAAGACCACATGGCGTGAGTTAGAATCGAACCGAGGATCGAAAGCAAGAGAGTTGAGCGCTCTTCCACTGAGCTACTTTTTATAAATGAACTAGTTTAACCTGTACAATTCAGATTACTTAGAAAACTACAGAGAATTGCCTCAAGACTCGGTTTATTGTAATAGAGTCAAATTATAGAAATGTTAAATTGGAATATGAATATACATGAAATTATTGTGTGAAACAGATAATTTTGTTACATGGTTATGTGTTTGAAGCCTCATGTTTAACACATTTGCTTTGCGCGTGTCCTCTTGTACACAATCATCTTGGAGGTTGCAATACTACCAAGAAATTTGCAAGAAAGACTTTCCTGATCTCAATGTCTAAAGAATTCTGTGCATTTATTAGTAACGTACAAAATATATAAACACTCTGTAGATAGTAAAAATTCAAATAACTATATCACTGCGTTAGCCTTTCTCTTTGAATAAAACTGAGAGTCTGGCTACACTAAAAAAAAATATTGGTGTTTATTGCCACCCCAAAAGGTGTTATAGACCAATTCTAGTGTTGGTTAACAGTATCCGGTGTGTCGAACACCGTTTCTGGTGTTGACAAAAACACTTCTTCCGGTATTCAAAAACACCGTTAGGAGTGTTAAAGTGCACCTCTAGAAGTGTTAGGGAACAGCTTCAATGGTGTTTATTAACACTCCTAACGGTGTTTCTGAATACCGGAAGAGGTGTTTTTGTTAACACCAGAAACGGTGTTGGACACCCCGAATGGTGTTAACCAACACTAGAATTGGTGTTACCCAGCACTGGAATTGGTGTAGAGGTAGAGGTGTTCTATTACACCTTTTGAGGTGGCAAAACACCAATATTTTTTAGTGTAGGTAATAACGTTTTGTGCTGTTATCTTTTGTGCATTCGTTCTACAGATTGTTGTAATAATTGTTGCATACGCCGGTCAAAGATCTTTACATCGCTACATCACATAATTCTATGACATATGACATAAATTTTGTTACATTTTACACAAGTTGCCAATTGCTGATGTTTTGAATTTTGCTCAATTTATTTATTGAAATTTCAGTCTCGTTCTCGCTAGGTTTGGTGATCCACGGTTCTGCGTTGTAGATTTCAAATCCCATATTTCCTCCTCTGTGTGTACATTAAGAAAGTTTATCGCCATAGCTTTTCCATACATCAAGAATTTTAATAGGATCTGACTAAAGATCTCTACGTTCATTTCTAATCATTCCGAGCCATTGCTGTTAACATCATCTTAACGAGTTTATCCTTCTGAACAGATTTATAATAGTATTTGTCTTGCCGTTTTCCTCTATCTTCCAAAGTTTTAGCACCGGATAATTTCGTTTTTGCTTTCTAAATCAGCATGGGATGTGGAATACAGTTAAAGATAGGAAAATATGCAGAAGGTAACGGAAGAAGGAGATTTTCAATTAGTTGAAGGTAAAATCTGAGACTTGTGCGTTGCTTGGATCCAACATAAATATTTCTTGTTTTGAGTAAAGAATTCATGATAGTTGTAATATAAATATTTTTACACTAATGTGTCGAATGATATAAGATGTATAAATGACGTAAGGATTATATTGGTGAAAATTGATAGATGATAAATGTTAATAGAAAGGGGCAAAGTGGAAAACAAAAAGAGTAGAAAGAAGTGAGGAAATAAAAACAAACTACTTTTGATACAAATGAGAATACATGTTAGACAATTAGTAGGCAAAAATCTTGTTTTTGCGCTATGAAAAGGAAAACATACAAACAGTTTATTTTTAAAGTGATAAATTGAACAAGCGTTGCCAGATCTTCCAAAGTTTTGAAAACGTACCGAAAATCCGATTTTCACATCTTATGTTCCAGTTTTTCGAATTCAAACCAACTAAAGAGAAATATTTAAAATGTGTATGTATATCCTGCCATTTAATTACTGGACATTAGTGATATACCTGTAATATATTCTTTAGTACGCGAACGACATTTTGTAT
This sequence comes from Lepisma saccharinum, assembly GCA_022664845.1. NCBI lineage: Eukaryota > Metazoa > Arthropoda > Insecta > Zygentoma > Lepismatidae > Lepisma > Lepisma saccharinum. The sequence continues at coordinate 75,889 of JAGDQP010003472.1, read as the reverse complement.
TCTTAAACTTATTTGATGTTTGAAATGCAAAGTGGGAATTTCCTGTCTGTTTTGAAGCATGCTGACGGATAGGGACTAGTAACCGGTGCGAATACCTCGGAATTTTTCTTGTATTTTTCTTGCAAAATATATTTACAATGATGGACACATCAAGTGAATGGATAGAAAAAGTGAAGTGTACGATGTCAAAGAGAAGAGAATAAAATACAGCAGTAAATGAACCAGCCAAGAGGACGAACTTTTTTTCCGGACATGGTTAACAGACAGTTCCAGAGGGCCCTTTCACGCCTATCATGCCGTACGGGACTCTCATTTGTGTTTCAGTTTGGGAAAAAGAATACAATATAAAAAAGAACATTATATATATACAGTATATATATTTATTTATTTAGTGACAACACAACAGGCAATGGCCTAATTATAGTGTTAAGCTTTACAAAGTAGTTGTACAGAGTTTATTGACAATTGTATCTCTAAATTCTTTAGGTGACATATAGCATACGTCCAGATCATTGTGAACTGTACAGAGTTGGTTATATATAGTACAAATTCTCCAGATTGGTGACCTCATTAAGATATTGGTTCTTGCCTTTTTACAGTGGAAGAAACCAGTATTATTAACGCGAGTTTTAGATGATGGGACACGAAACTGTAATGTCGAAACTAAATCCATACAATCTAACTTATTTTGAACAATTTTTTGCAGAAATAACAGATCAGCAATGTTGCGCCTTTGTTCTAAGCTCTGAATATTAAAATTCTTAATGACTGCATTGTAACTGTCATAAGCAGGATAGATTCGAGTTTCTTTAAAGGTCAGGAATTTAAGAAATTTTGATTGGATTTTCTCTAATTGTTGGCAATGTTTCAATTGATATGGATTCCAAATAGAAGAAGCATATTCTACCTTGGAGCGAACATAAGCATAGTAAATTTTTTCCAATGTTGATATGTTGTTGAATTCTCTTCCCGTCCTAATTACGAATCCTAGTAACTTCAAGGCTTCGTTTGTTATATTTGTTACATGTATGTTAAAAGTCAATTTCGAGTCAAAAGTGACACCAAGATCCTTAACTACAGTAGGTCTGTTTAGTACAATTTTATTAATGGAATAATCAAATTGATGAGTGGTTTTATTTCTATTAAATGATAATACTTTACATTTACTTATGTTGACTCCAAGTTGATTAATAGCACACCAGTTTGCAATATTATCTAAGCTTTGCTGAAGTCTTATGCAGTCTCCGATAGAGTTGACTTTTGTATATATTTTAAAGTCATCTGCAAATAACAATTTTTCATTATCAGACACACAATCAGGAAGGTCATTAACAAATAAGAGGAATAACAAAGGTCCTAGGTTCGAACCTTGAGGAACTCCTGAGAGTGCAGAATATTCATATGATTTGTATTCTTTATAGACAACTGATTGCTTGCGATTTGTTAAGTACGAATAGAGGAGCCTAATCACAGTGGGTGAGAAGTGATAGTGATTTAATTTTTCCAGTAATATATTGTGATTAACCCTGTCAAATGCTTTCTCAAAGTCAATATAAATCACATCAACTTGCTTGCCTTCGTCCATCGAATTTGCTATGTAGTCCGTAACAAGTGCTAAGTTTGTTACCGTGGATTTTTGAGAAACAAAGCCATGCTGCTTAGCTGAAATAACTGGTTGAATATGATTACCAATTCTCTTGTATAAGATCTGTTCAAATACTTTTGCAAAAGCTGGTAATATTGCAATTGGCCTAAAGTCATTAATGTCTCTAGTATTATTAGATTTTGGGATAGGACAAACCAGGGCAGATTTCCATTTGTCGGGGAAAGTACATGTTTTTAGGGATAAGTTAAATGCTATCAATAGGGGATATTTAAATATATCAACACATCCCTTAACTACATATGAGGGTATACCATCAGAACCAACTGACGTTTTCGATTTTAAATTTTTGATAGCATTTTCAACTTCCTTTAGTTGAATTTGGTCAATGCACAGTGTCCCTATTTCATCATTTCTATTACTAACAGCATCACCATTAGGATTATTATATGTGTGAGAGGAGGATAGAAATACCGATTGAAAATACTGAGCGAATGCATTTCCTATCTCATCATTCCTAGATAGCTCCTGACCTTCAAATTTTAATACATTTGGCGGTAGGTGCCTTTTTTTATTTTTGATAAAATTCCACAGTTCGCTCGAGTTGGTACTAATATTATTTTCAGAATTAATTATAAAACTCTTATAAGCAATTCTAATGTCTTTCTTAATTTCCCTACGTAATCGAGCAAATTCTTGATAGAAAGGTGCTGAGTTCATGATTTTGACCCTGGATTGTTTATGATAATATGCCTTGACCTTAAGTTTTCTAATAATATAATATCTTTGGTGAACCAACACGGATACTTTGAAACAGTACTTATTTTACGAGGAACACACCTATCAAATATTTCATAGACAAATATGTTGTGTGAATGTGTAAGCTTCCAATATTTTCGATTTCTTCCGGTTTCGCAATTTTCCGAATTTTATTTTTCGAGAGTGGCAACACTGAATTGAATATTAACAAATGTTAATACTTTTGAATTGTACTGATTTAATTTTGATTGAGGAAATGCTATTTCTTAGTGAAGCAAGTTTCTCTAAGTATGTAAGTATTTGCAAAACTGTGCAATGGGTGGACAAGAGGTTCATCAGTGGAAGTAAGCGATTTCCAAAAAAAACTTCTGATGTAAAAATGGATCGAAATAAGTGTGAACGGCAGTTATAACTTCCATCAAGTAACAATAATTAATTTGCATCAAGTCGATATCTCAAACAGATATCTTTTGCAGAGCGATTATTTTTAAAAGATGCGTAGTTCCATAACAAGTAAAACTAAATTACATATATTTCGACGTACGTTTGTTATATTTGTTGTCAATAAAACAGACTGTCACTACCCGGTTAGATTATGGCAGTGATTATGTTTAACATTTTCACTCATTAAAGTTCATTTTCCGACGTTTTAAGCAGCTAATAGAGCCCTCGATGATCTGTACATTTTTTTCTTATTTTCTTGTCAGAAATCTAATAAGGTGGTTGTGTGGGTATTGTTTCTCAACACCCACACTTGCGTAATTTTCTCTCATATCCGTAGCACCTGCACTTTGTTCCAACAATAAAAGTATTTATGAGCTGGAAAGGAAATCGTAAACAAAACTTAAGTGAGTTTCTTAGCTGAAGTTTTATCCCTAAAGTAGCGTCTGTTTGAGCTGCGATTTAATATTTGTGGCTAGAAACACTGATAGTTTAGACCCGAAAGTTAAGATTATTGAAGCAATAGAAAGGAACAAAGGATCTCGTAAAATTACATGGCTTAGCAGCGTAAGTATGAGCATAGATCATGACTTAACGAATGCTCTTAATCTAGGTTATCTATTGATGTTATCAAGGTCACAGCTTCTTACTAGCTGTCCTCCAATCACAGAGTAGCAACGCACATTACAGACAAGAACATCAATTCTATTGGATGCCACTGACGTAATTCAATGGACGATATCCGCCGCGGTTACCACGTGAAATCTTGCATCTGTCTTAAGTTATCAGCTGTTTTAGCTGCTTGACAAAGCAAACCAGTTTTTATGGTCATACAGTGTTGCTGATTATAGAAAGAGGAAAGGAGTGAGCAATAATTGTGGCTGAGGATGTGTGTGTGGAACAACAAATTGGCAACACCGCGGTCACATGCTTTGAAGACCACATGACTTGGAGGTGAAGTCATGCCGGAAAAAGACCACGGCATCTATAGATAATGTCTACCCTTTTAGAGTTTTGAGCAAATCCATAAATGTCACCAAAAAAAAGTAGTTTTGAAACGATGCCTTACCTAGAAGGGCATGTTAGATTGTGTTGAAAACTGGTAAGCAGAGAAGGGTGTTATCTAACAACAATCGATATCATTTTGGCGCTAAAGCAAATAAGGGTGCATACAGGATATTGTGCGGTCAGTACATTGTAGACCCAGCTACGACTTTATTAGACACTGTTCTATGCAGTAAAATTAAAGTAACATTGCCAGGTAGTTGTGAGCAACCAAGCGTCAAAAGGTGATCAGCTGATACACCAGTCGCTATTTATAAAGTTTCATGACAATTGGTGAAACATCTCTGTCTGTAATTGAGTAAAAGATCAGTGTTTGTGATTGGTCTAGAGTACTGATTATCTGATTGGTTGACCGTAGTTGATGTTTTTTTGGTATGGTAGAGACCCATGTTTGACTCAGTTTGTTGATAGTGCAAAAGCTATCAGCTAGTCACATAGGGATACCCACCATAGAATAAATGAAACTACTGTAAAATGACACCAGAAGGTATCCTAAATCGACTTTGTTCTTCTGGATAGAACTTCTTTAATGTACCTAGCGTAGTAGTTATCAATGCTCTTAAACCCTCAAAGGATTAGATATTAATGATCAAACAAATTGATAGCCCTTATCAAGATCTTTCGTTTGATGTATGATGCTTACTTTGCAAAAATCTTCAGAAACTCAGAAAACCTTTTTGGAAAAGGAAATAATATCTCACTTCAAGTGTAATGAAATATACAGACATAATCCATATGTGCCAGGAATATGAACATATTTCATGGTACTAACTTTATGGCATATTTACATGTTTTTTAAGGTTTGTGTGCAATGCCATGGGCTGCAAAATAGAGTAATTTCCAACGAGGTCTTATTGTTGGGCAATTCAAATATGGTATACACAAAGTGGTATTTGCAGCAATTAGCTTATTATGGTAAAAAACATCTTGGTGGTAACAACTACTCACTCAGCTAATATTGCCAAACATAATGCAGCATTCTTTGAGTTTTGGCATATCTCAATTAAGTCGTCCTTTGTCCAGTTTTCATGTAACCGTGACATTTGGATCTGGAGAAAACCTTGTTGAGAGTTCAGCATGAACTGAATGCAACCAACCGTCAAGCTAGGTAAGTTTGCTGTTATAGGATTGGTGGAGGTGGGGGGTTATTTCACTTAAAGGACGAACCAAATGGGAAATACTAACAGTTTAAAATACATCCAAATATTGTAGGAGTGTATTCTTCCAATATTCTCAGGTGCTATTTTGAGCGAAACATCTGCTCTGTTCATGTAAAATGGCCCTCCATGCTATAATACGATAGTGAACCAGTCACTACTGGCACAACAAGGCATACAAATGTTTCAAGGGCAGTCAGTCAACGGACAAGAACCCCATCGAATATATCCGTGCCGATGGTCCTGGACACCTGCTTCCTGTGGAGACCTTTTAGAGAGTGTGCATACTGAGGTGTGCATTTCACAGGCCAAAATAGTATCGGAGCTCATTGGGTTCATGACGTAGTTTAATACTTTAAATAAAGCATGCGGTAAGATAGCTACGTTTCAAAGTGCATTTGTATTAACGTGGCTACCATTCAATAAACACCCATGTGAGAAATTTAAGTGTTTATGTACTGTACGTATGGGTTGGCTCTGTATATTTATGACGCACTGAAAGATAAGGAAATTAGCAACATACTGTCAACGTGAAAATAAAAGGATGAAGAGAGAAGTTAATACTATCAGCTTCAACCGAATAAAAGGATTTAGTTCGTTTGTATTTCACTCAGTTTATTTTTAGTTGAATGTGTGATTTGAAACACGAAACAACTCCATGTACCTTAAGCTTGAGAAAACTAAACATGCAGATAGGTACAAAATTACATTGTTGATGATTACAGTTTGAATCGAGAACTTCTGTGGAACATCTCAAGATCTATACCTTACACAATTCCAGAAATGCTATTTTTCTTTCAGTTCTGTACAGAGATCCTTGTATACGTTGGAGATGTTACCTTAAAGAAGCACTGCTTGGCGCAATGTGGAAATTAAAAGCTATTGCATTTTAGTAAGGTGTTAGTGTGCATAATGAGTAGTAGACGTAAGTAAACCATTATATCTGTACGACGTAAGTAAACTGCACTTTGTCATTTTCTTGCCAACGTCGACCACAGTATATAGTTTTGTAGATTTGAGTACGCTCTTTTACATTTCTTGCGACATAGTCTTGTACTAACAATTTCTTATTCTACTACAAAACAAACAATGACATTGTTGTATATTGGTACTTCCAGGAAGAACGTGCTCACATCTACGAAATTATATACTGAGGTCGAGGTTGGCAAGAAAATGACAAAGTGCAGTTTACCTCTGAGGTACAAATGTAATGTCAACACAATAAGAACACATATTACTGATTTTATCGAATCGTGCACGTTTTTTTTTAATCATGATCAGCATTTGTAACCACTTTAGTATCTGACGATTGAAGTACGTACTTATGCTCTTATGAGATGTAGTCTATTATTCGAATTGGAATCTCTTGAACTTTTACAAGCTTGAAAGAGTGTTTCATGAGTCCACTTGTGAATTCACGTATCTGAACGGTGCCAAAATGTTCGTTTTGATAACTCAATTGTTGATACTTAGATTAAGTGAATCCATCCCTATTAGCAAGAATCGTCGGGCCATCGCGGTTGGGCAATCGTCGGCTCAATGAGTCTTGCTGATATGGATTCTGATTTGAAGAGTTGCTACAATGAGTAAGAGCTGTGGTTGTCTTCTTGAAATGAAGAGGTTACTAATATATGAAGAAGTCAATGATAATATTCGTGTCTACTGCCGGTGTCATTAAAGCACCTGGTCGTTTCGCAACTGACACTGTCGATGAAAGATACTCATCTGGAGTATATTTTATTATATACATTGAATAATCATAGGCAACCAATATTACTTTAGCCATCAAGTGAGAAACTCTAGTAACCAAATAACTTTAAAATACAAACTAGTTCAGGATATATTTCTTTATTGAAATCAACGAACATTATTTGAATAAGAGCGTACACAGAGTTTTGTCATTTTGCAGGAGAGCGGAAAAAGCCTTTATTGAAGACGTTATTGTTAATTTGAAGAAGGGTGTAGAATGGATAACAAACAGCAAATAAAAAAAAGTCCCAGCGAAACGATATGCATACCCTAAAGACCTGAATATCTACTGACAGTTCAGTATTGCAGGAAATATTTTCATCTCATTTTCCACAAATTTTTTAGATACGCTCTTATGCAAATCACCTCTTCAATTTTATCCACCCGTTCGTTGCTACTATACCACACGTCACTTACGGTAACAACTGGAGTTGCTTCCTTTTTCAAATCAACGATTCAAGTAGTGTTTTACTTAAGCTTTCAACATTTACTTTTAAACAAGTTTTATTGTGCCTTGTACTTACCTGAAAATATTTTAAGTCCAGACATCCTGTACAAATATTATCAACATCTTAGTAAGAGAAATGTATTTATTCTTTCTTTTCAAGCTTCATAATAATAATATTTTTTCATATTGCTATTATTGCATTAACAAAATAGGTATTTTGAGTGCAAATTAGTAAAAAAGAAAACACTTTATTATTATTTAATGAAATTGGACACAACATCATTTTGTTAAATAAAGAATATTTTTTTTTATTTTAAAAAAAGATTCAAACCACTCAATTTTCTGTAGTTTAATCTTGATGTTGTTTTTATTATAAGACATTTAAATATTTAGTTCTCTTTAATATTTGTAAATAGCAGTAATAGTTTATTTCTTTGGCACTCACACAACCACGATCCGGCGGCACCTTCATTAAACAGAAGCAAGCTGCTGCGTTCCAACAATTATTTATTCGAGGACTTTATGATTCTCATATATTCGAGGACTATTGTTCTTGTTTATTCGAGGACTTTGTAGTTTTCGTATATTCGAGGAATATTGTTCTCGTGTAATCGAGGACTTTATATAGTTCTCGTATGTACGGGGACTACAATTTCGGTATATTCGAGGACTTTATTTGGTATGTGTAAAAATGGGACGAAGCTGGTTTGCAGTATGCGAAAAATGGATTTACATATCCATCATTTAACGCGTGTGTTTCTCTCTTGATGAGTTCATAACTACTTAACAATGCATATCTTGTTTCTTCCAAAGCTCATAAACTGTTCATACACCAATAATAAATACACAGAACCGCGAAGAGTACATAATTTTCAACACACTTAGGTTAGATCCGCATTTGTCAGTGAAAACACTAAATATGTTGAGTTTTATAAGCTTGTATAACCAGCAAACACATTTAGTTTCACAGATAAAACGAACTGAAACACTAGCCACTGAATCCTCTTGAAATATTAACATTCATAGACAACATTTGGTGAACAAATAACTTAAATCTCTCTTTAATTCGGGAACCTCATCCAGACAGGACATAATACAATAGAATTTAAATAGCAAAATCTGCCATGTCTTTTTGGAGTTAGAAGACTTTTAGCAAAATCATTGTATCTACATTGATATTAACATTAGATAACTTTAATTAATAGGGCGTACGAGAGAAATAGACATTGTTTTCTGTACTTCATATATGTACAAATATTGTGTATTTTAACTACATTCCTCACTAACTATTACTCACAATTCCACCAACGTTAGGTATGTGATGACACCACTATTCCTACCACACCTTTTAGCTCTTCGGGCCTCCATGGCCCACTCAAAATTTCAGCACGTGCTCGGAGCCCAGCAATCTAATGACAATTCTTACACACTTGTCAACGTCGTACGTCTAACTAACTGATTATTTGAGAGTTTGGAAATCATTTCTAATGTAAAGATACTGAATTCACATGACTTGTATTGTGTCCTATCTAGAAGGGACTAACGAATTACTAATCAGATATTTTTAAAAAGTAACCTTCTACAGAAGACAGTGTTTCTTTATATAGCATTGGGCAAAAGACCCACTTCATTCAGACTCGCGCGCACACTCTCATATGTAACACCTTTTATCCTTAATGGTTGTCGCAGGTATTAGACTGAAAGCTGTATGTTTGTGTAAATATATCGTTTACATGTATATACATATTTGTTCATTAGTCACCAATGGTAAAGCACTTTGTTTATATAAACAACGGCCGGCCGGGATATTTTTTTAAAATTCCTTGAGCACACTGTAAGTTTTCAAAAAATACAACAGATAATAATAATAATAATTAAGTATTGATAACACTAGTCTTCAGGTCACGGCGGAAACAGATTCAGCACTGGATAGGGTTGGCACGGCAGCGGCTGTGAAAGCGGCAACTGCAGCGCCATCCTCCAGCTAGGCGGACGGGTACGAAGAGTAGGACAACTCGTCGGGTATGACACTGTAACGGATCGGAGGAGGTTCTTTCAAGAGGACGCTTCTTCGTCTTGGAGGACATTTAACACACCGGCGGACGAAGAGAACGATACCGAAAGCAGCGAAGATAGAAAGAGAGATAGCAAAGAAAAGCATTGTGCTGTATTCTCGACTTTCTTGAAGAATGGGACGGATATCTTCGGAGGAATCGATAACAATTTCGGCTGAGCCAAGAGTGAGTAATGTCCTGTCGGCTGGCACAGGGCCGGAAGACATATTCCATTGTGATTCGTTCACTTCCAAAACTAGTTCTGCGCTCCATTCTCCACTTGGCGTCAACGAAACGTTTTCCTTGTTTTCGGGAAATGAAACAGCAGGTTCAGTTGTTGGAGTTACTATTACTGTTGTATTCATTGTCGTAGCCACAATTGTATTTGAGGTTCTGGACGTCACTTCCGTGGTAGATGCAGCACTACTACTACTACTACTACTACTATTCCCACTTGTACTTCTGCTACTACTAGTGCTACTACCCTTACTTTCTCCATTCCTAGTGACTGAAGTTTGTATTACTTTTGTTGTGGAATATGTTGTTGCTGGTGTTAGGGTTGTTGTTGTCATCGCTGTACCTTTTGTTGTAGTTGCTGTTGTTATAGTAGTTCCTATTTTGGTTGTCGTTATTGTAGCTGCACTGGTCATAGTTTTTGAAGCTGTTGTTGTAGTTGTAATTGTTGCTGTTTTCATGGTAGTTGTTGACAGTACCTCCGTTGTTGCTGCAGTGAGACTAAGTTTCGTCTTTTGATAATTTTTCTTAATCGGCTGCAGAAATGTTGCTGACTTTGCAGGTAAAAATGCGCCATCATCTTCTGCTATTGTTACAATAAAGAACCCTTGCTCTTGGAATGTCTCGGCACTGTCTCGAGGATTCATCATATACACCGATTCATTATCAACTTGTAAATGGTACATACCGGTGATGGACTGAAACATCTTCAGAGTTGATCCTTTCCATATGTTCTCTATAGGGAGGAATCTATCAGTACCATTTTCCATTATCCACAAATCCAAAAGCTTCTGGTAAGCTAGTAGGATAAACACATTACCATTTTGCGAGTTACGGGACGCCTGCAGAATTGATTTATCTGGTTTCCACACAGCAGCATCTGCAAACAGTGGGTTGAGATGTATGTCTCCAAGGTCTTCAAGCTCTTGAAGATCAGGGTTAAAACGGTATACCCACCGTTTTGTACCTCCACTTGGCTCAGGACATAGTATGTATAAGTGATTGCCTGCAGTAGCTGTACGAATATTACCATCACCGCAACGCCAGGAAGATGTAGCACCTTCTGGCCGAAGCTTCACCTCTACCCAACGAGTTGTTCTTAAATCAAAACGCCAAAATACTAACTGCATTGTGTTAGACTCTGAAGAACGCAAATCAAGGGCATGCAAGGACTCTTGGAAATTATCGCACCACACCAATGGTTGCCGCGATTGTTGTTGAAAATCAGGACAGAAACGGGACACATTTGTAGAATCTTGCAGACACTCGTCACAGCAAACGTATGATGTCCATAGAGTGTTGTTTAAGTCAAAAAGCCACAATGTGTCTGTATGTAAATATGGTCCATATATCGCTACCGTACTGCCGGTTACACCACATACGACAGGGAATAAAACTCTATCTGGAAATGACATCGACAGGAGACTATCGCCATCTACTGGAAACCGTCGTTCCCACTTCTTATCTTTGACACTGTACCGCCAGAGGTCGCTGTAATACTTGATTTGTTGTTTTGAACCTCGACTTTTCTCCTTGATTATTCCAAGTTCTGGACTTTGTCCTCCAAATAGCCACCAGTTACCTCTGGCATCCGTCCAGGAACCGGCTCCTACTCTTTGCCGAGGGACCAAGGAATTCGCTCGCCACGCCCTCTTCTGGAAGTCCCACTCTGGAAAAGAAAAGAAACAAAAATCTATTAATGCCTCGATTTTACTAGTATCTAAAAGTTTATGGCAAATACTAAAAAATTGATAATGAACAGATTTATATATTCAATAAAATGCATATAACCATAGCTCAATTATAACGAAATTGGAAATTGCAATATACAGAAGGTTGTTCGGTTTATATTCGATCGATTTTGGAATGGTACCACTGCCTGGTGAGTAACGTTGGAAGTGTGGGTCCACTGTCGTTAGCATTGTTGTGTCTGAACTTGGAGGTGTGTGAATGTCGTTATTGAGCGCCGTGAAATGGCATAAAAATCAACGGTTATCGGAAGAGTATGTTAAGACCCTTTTCCGTGCTCGATTTTTGTACACACTCATAGTGGAACAGTGTAGGGAGAATGGATTAAATTTCAGGGTAACTACTACGAAAGATATTGTGGCCTATTACATACAACAGAAGCCCTTGGCAAAGCCTTCGCTTGGGGAAAGCACCAGAAAGAAGGCTCCAGTGAAAGTGACACCCATTGTGCTTCGGGGGATTCACCAATTGCCGTGCCAAGAAAATACACCGACCCAACATGATATGGATCAAAGATATCATTTGGCGTCTTCAACTGTGAATGCAACCATTTGTAGGCCCCTCAGGAAAGTGTACGAGAACGTAAGACGAACTACAGGGAAGTGTACAAGAGGCATCTTAGCGCGGTCAAAATGGAAAATAGTCGCCACAATGGATGAACCATACGTCTATCTCACTATTAGTGGTCACATTCGGGCTATTACGTACCGTGATGTTAAGGGGAGCAGCAACTTTGTTCGACCCTGCTGGAAGTTTCCCACGTGGGTTTATGGTTGTCACTGGATTCAATTATGCGGGAAAGTTGCCAAAAACTCGCAAGTGAATACCAGATAATTCCAGGAATCCTTTATGACACATATCTTTCGGACAGACATCCCACAATTATATTGAGGAGACTCAAACCAGGTGAGGATTCATATGATAAGACCTGAAGTCATACCGCCAGAACATCTTTGTGTTTTTGTTTTTACCAGAAAATGGAACGGGAAACAAGAATTCATGTAATTCCGTTTCACGATATTTTCCTGAAGAGCCCTGTTGGTAGTCTAATGGATTGCTGACATTTGGGCTGCTGAAAAGACGTCTCATACATCGTCGTACGCACATTCTGGCTGGCCTCTGGACACCTTACAGAGAGGAATGGGAAAGAGTTCCCATGCCTGTGTTGCCCCGGAGTTTGCTTCAGTGGAAACTGGGACGTCGGGCGATGGTCCACAGCGCTGGAGGTCCAATATAACACGACCGGTGGTAGCGGCAAGGTTGGAATGGTGTTCAACGATGACAATATTCGAAATTCTGTTATCAAATTAGATCTTTCAATTTGGTGAAGAAGCATAAGAGATTGACGTATATTGGTTATAAACAAAAGAAATGAAAAAGAGTGAAAGAAGCTTACTAGTGCCATTAGCGGTTGTATCAGGCAAACAGAGGAAAGATTTGTATAAACAACTTTCACAAACCTGAAGTTATTCTAACTTTCTTTCCCAGCATTTAATACTTTTAGAAATTCGATCACTAATCTCTGTTCAGACTATTGTATGTAAATGTTAACATTATATTTATGATTCATGTTCATTACAGCATAGATCGAACGATTCCAAGTTACTTCTCTGATCCTTTGACTTTCGTAATAAATGAATTATAGCAACATAACTTAATTTGAACATAAACAATTAAATATACGTTAATATTACAATATATACAACAAATTAGGTTACTGTTGATTATGATTCTAATTATGGAGTCTCCGTTACTGATGATTACGAAGGTCACCCTCTCATTTCTTCTACAATTCTATGTTCTCATCGTAACCCTTGAAAAAAAAAGTTTTAATTCATCTACTCATAATGCATTTAGTCTTTCTCTAAGTCTGTTTCTTCTCTCTAAGAATTATTTGTTGTCCATCTTCCACCCAAGAAGCAAACAAGCAAAAACACACAAGTCCATTTATTTACATAAAAAAAGTTTTGTTCGTTTTAAGACTTGAATAAAGAGCTTCATCTAATAACACAAAGTAATTTTCTGAATGAAGTACGTATCCCATCGTAATATGGATATTTCCTTGATAAAACTACTTTGTGTGATTACCTACAGCTCTTCATTAAGTTCTTAAAAAGAACAAAACTTTTTTTTCATATCTAAAAATGGACTTGTGTGTTTTTGCTCGTTTGCTCAGCTAGGTAACCAGCTCATCTACTGTTTGTCTTCTTCCCTTTCTTGATTGAATCTTGTATCTTTGTTTACGAGCGAATCCATTCATTTGTCTTCCTGTACCTCCTACTTATTCCTAGTGTGCATCTCCTCATCGTTCTTTGAATTTCAATTTGGGTTTTCAGTAGACCAATCTGGTTTTTCCTTTCTCCTTCCATTCGCCAAAAAAAAAAGTATAGCTTTATAGGTAACATATGGCACTGTTTGTTCTAACTTGACAACAGTACACTCCTACATAGCAAAATCAGTTTGAACCAAGCTTGTAGAAGCTTGTTTTAGATTTGAAGAGTCAAGTCAACAAGCTGAAAAACAAGCTTGTCGCGTCAAGGAAACAAGTTGAATCAAGACTAAATCATGCTTGATTTTTTCAAAGGCAAGAATCGTGCCTTGTTTAGGCAAGGGATAATCAAGCTTGAAATTAGTTTGTTAAATTCAAACATATTTTTATCTAGCAAAAATCAAGACTGTATAAAGCTTGAAATATACTTGTCGTATCACGTCAAGCCTAACAAGGAACAATCAAGAGAAATTCAACCTTGAATCAAGACATAGTGCAATGTGCGCTATCATTTTTATAAATTTAATTTCACCTAATCGTTTTCATATTATAGTGTGGTTTAAATGCAATATCTGCAAGATATAAAGCGAAGGGAAGGTATTAGCAGAAAAAGCAACCAATTAAGGGGGCAATTTTGTAATTGCGATGCGATTGACAGAGCAGATTGTTTATAATAGGGAAAGCTTGATTGCCCATGTTTCGGAACATCATTATCATCGTCAGCATCATCCATTTTGCATTGCTAAGCGCTTTCGATACAACCATTAATTAGTTGCTGTATATACACTCTCTACATTCTTTGGTTAATGACACATTCCACTAATTGGTTGTACGCCTACGGACACAACTCTATCTCTTGTAAATGAAAGTTCATTAGAGCCAGAGATGGAATTATGTTCTGCAACGTCAGAACTTTTTGGAAACAAAATTTCTTCTTTAGAAAATAAAACTATTCAGATTTGCACCTTGAAAAATAGAGGAAATAATCTAATTAGTTGTATAATACTTTAAAGTCATGTGAATACTTAAATTGCTTTCCTCTTCAAAATCTATACAGTGTGTCCCTGAAAACATTGCACAAACTTTCCATCGAAACAAAAAAAGAGTTTTTTTCCTTAAAATTTCGTAAAATAAGTATTGTCCAAAGTTAGTATGATAGCGTCACGATTGACGCAATATCTACACAAACAATGACGTAAGCTGTGTCGGTTTAGCAGATCATAATCTAAGCTGTACCTCAAAAATGTACTTCAGAAACATTCTTGATCGAGGACAATAGCTAACAGAAGATTTATATATGTGTTTACCACGACACGTCACCGCTATGAATGACTCTTTTACGAGATTCCTTTCTAAGACGAACTCACCAAGCTGCCGGGCTGATCCAAGTGGTCGTGCTCGCTAGTGCGGTAGTCTCGTGATCCAAGGATCGTGGGTTTGAATCCCACCTCAGGCATGGATGGGATTTTAACTATGCTGTCTGTAGTTAATGATGCAAGAACAAGCACACACAAGTATAATACACGTATAATACAAGTAAAATAAGTTGAACAAGTAAAACACATTAAAAAAAGGTAGCTTAGTTGTAGATCGTTGGCCTAGCATTCGGGAGGTCGTGGGTTCGATCTCAGCGGCCGACCATCCTGACTGAGTTTTTCTCCAGAGTATTTCCTTAGTCACACCAGGCAAATTTCGGTATGGCACCTTCACGATAGACCCTGGCCGACACCTTTCGAATCCTTTCCCCTCACCTATCCCAACCTGAGACTTAGATGCCTAAAAGTCGTATATAAAATTCAAATTCTATGACAAACTCCTCAATCACAAAGATATATCCAGTATACCTTTGGGTACAATTCCGACTGTGATTGGCTATGATGAGTTACGACATTATTAGTCGACGTATTACGTCATTTATGACGACGTCTCGCTAACTTTCGATCCTTCATCTCATTTTTTCGAATTTTCTTCAACGTTGAGTTTAATAAAACTAAATCAACCTAATCTTATGTTTCAAGTTAATCTACAAATATTAATGCAACTATTGCACCTTACAGAAGGACGGGCGGACAGTCAAAAAACATTAAAAGAAATTCCGAAAGTTTGAATGTCTAAGTAAAAAACAGTAGTATGCATTTAGCTTTCAGTACATTTGATCATAAATTGTCATTACATTATTCTTATATAGAGAGTAGGGATTTTAACCTATATATTTCAATTGATTGTAACAAGTTCTCATATGCCACCAACACTAAATCAAAAGAATGAAATTCCGCTCGATTTGAACAGAAAGAGGGACCACTCGCTTCGAGTGAATTTTTATCTGGGAAAAGATGAGAATTGTTTTCTCGAAAAATATGGGAACTATGGTAGTCTATTTCAATGGGAACGTGGATATATTATTTAGTGAATTTCCATCTATTCAAATATTAACATTTTCATCCTTTTGAATACGGGAACTACGCAATAAAATGTTGAAAAATGTAAAAAAAGGTGCGAAATGGAGCATTTATTCATAAGTTGTTGGAAAGAAAAGTAATTTACATATGAATGATACAAGTAACAAGCGAAGTAATCGTTTTATTGTAGGCAGAACCAAAGCGCTCCCCCCCCCCCTGTATAAATTCAAATTATAACGTATCCGAAAGAAAGAGTTAAAGACATAGGGACAAATGGAGTGTAAGCGAATGCCGGGGCCTGCCACGTTTCAGAGTAACAGTCACAGATTATCCCAGCGGCGTCCATGACTATTCCAACGCTTTATGGTTTATCTCTGTCGAACTTGTGGTTACTGAAATCTTGTAGGGAGAATACTAAGCGATTGAAAACCAGTTTTAGAGTCACGTACATAGTTTTCCTCATCATTGCAGACCATGACGAATCCAACAGTGTAGGTAATACCTGTGTGACTTGTAGTTACTGAGATCTAGGAGGGGAGGGGCAAAGAAACATACAGATGGAGAATACTAAGCGATTGAAAAGGACATGCCAGTTTTAGAGCTTACATGATAGGTTATTCCATGGTTTGATACTATTACGAATCCAACGGTGTATGGTTCTTCTCTGTCATAGTTGTAGTTACTGAGAACTAGGAGAGACAAATGGAGCATATCAAGCGATTCAAAAAGACCAGCCACTTTTAGAGTAAAAAATATAATTTTCCTCACTGTTTCAGATCACGAAGAATCAACGGTGTATCATTCATTTCTGTGTGACTTGTACTTACTGAGATGAGTGGGGGGACAATCATACCATGTTGAAATAAATAAGAAAAATGGAGAAAACTAAGTAAATGAAAAGGACCTGTCCGTTTTACAGTCAAAGTCATACGTTTCTCCACCGTTTGAGATCGTGACAAATCCAACGGTGTATGGCTCAACTCTGTCGGACTTGTAGTTCTTGAGATTTAGTGGGGCGGACAGACAGACAAGACAAACCCTATATCTTTCCTTATTCACTGACGTTCATAAAGGTACGCTAATAAAATAAAAAACTTGAACTCGGGGAGATTTGAACCCCGCATTTTCCTCCAGTTATCCACCCCTCTAACCTTTTAGCTAGCTGTCCAACAGCTATAATACAAATTCAAAATGGTTTCTTTCGTCTCGTCAGGCACCTGAGAACAACATTCAAAGATTTCTTGTACATATCTTACTCCTGGCGTCTTGTGGTGTATATTTATTATTGAGGAAAATTATCAGGTCTTCTGTTGTCATTTTTAACTAAACACGATTAACTTCACAGTCAAGTTTTTTCTCTTTCGATAACCTTCCCGGTAACATTTGGCGGGAAAAAAGCTTGACTAGTACCCATGATACATTGTGAACCGCTGAAAAATAAATTACATCCGTAAAACATCGGAATCCCATCTAAAATGATTATTTTTTATCCAAAGTGAGTGTATTTGTTGTAAACCACTCATTTCGATTGAAATTTAATAATATTCGATAAAATAACTTACTCATAGCAAAAACAATGAAAATCTGAGTTCTTTTGATTGAGTGTGTAAATGCTGTGTATTATAACGCTTGTTATATAATTAATGTTTCGTCATGGTACGTGAATAGAATAATGTTAAAACATATAGTCAACAAATGTATGAGTTTACCTTCTGATTTAGTTGAAATATCGCCTGATAAGCGACCGCTAAATGAAGATTACCTTAAGAGTTGTTTCATTTTACAAATTGTGAGGGTTTTGTTTCTTTTGTTGCTGTAACGTAAACATCTTTCATTTGTTTAATTTTGTATGTATACTACATATGAGTGCACAATTAATAAAACTGCTATAGTTTAAGAGATTAAACAGAACAATGTAAGATTTTTTTAAAAACAAATGAAGGAAATTTCCGACTTCAAATTCTTTCTAGTTTCCACCGAATCGCCAATCCGGAAACTTGGCCCTGGGTCCGCCACTGCGATTGAGTCGTGTTACTTCAGGCTTTCGGAAATAGGACTTACTATGTTGAGACTCCAGTCTTGAAAGCTATACATTCTGTAAAAATCACAACAACTATAATAAACACAATTTCAGTAAGAAACCCCCAAATAATCTTTTTTTTCCTTTTTCTTAATTTTATTCCCCTTTCCACCTAACTTTTCAAAAGTTGTTAAATTAGTTTTTGGTGCTTTTGTGATTTCCGTACAGAAGAACAAAGGGAGAAAATTATGGAAGCATGTGGGGTGTGTTATTCAACTTTTGTGTTGAGAGTTATGGAACTGAAAACTTACACAAAGTGCATTTGTTTGGACATGAAATGTAAATCGTACAAAGTTAATGTTTTGTGGGCCACCTTGTTTCCTTTCTTTACTATGTTCGTACTTGTACAAAACATTTTTTTTTTTTTACATTTTGTTTACTTACTTAAACCAAGAGGAAAACTTTTGACTGTTTCCCCATGGTTACAGCGGCCAACTTCTGTAGCGGGCGCGTGTATGTGATGTATTATTCACAAGCAGAGAGTGAATTGGCCCCACTCGAGAAGAAAATCAACATGTAACCTTTCTCGTGTGTTTACAGCATACTCTGTGGCCTCTCTCTCTCTCTACATGGAAGTAGTTGTATGTGATGTAGTCCATATACCATGAAGAGTATCTGGCTCGTTCTCTCGTACAAATAAACCACCATTCATTCAAAGAAAGAATTCCTTCACAGACAAGACAAAACCCACTTCTTCTGAGATCAAACTATATATCCACTAAACAATGTCTATCTATATTTAATATGTACATACAAGCGGCTCTAACAGTAAAGGAAATGGTGCCAATTTAGAATACAGAAATTAAGAAAGAAAAATCAAATTTGTATTGTTGTAGAAAGGATGGAAAGAAAAATCAAATTTATTATATATATATATATGTGTGTGTGTGTGTTAGTTAATAGGGTAGTTCTTGCTGGAGCTGGAGCTTGATTAAGAAGTTGCTGGAAGGACTTTCATTAAATTCGAATAAAATGGTTTCACTAAATCGGACGAGGTTTTGTCTTTTCCATCCAACATTTGTTTCTTTTTTTTCGAAAGTATGTACATGTATGTATATGTACATACATGAAAATGCACATACAAGTGTAAGAGAAATAAATTACGTAAGAAGTGTAAGAACAATTTAAAATATAAAGAAGTAAAAACCAAACAACTTACTTAATACTTATAAATAAAAATTTAGATGAAGCGTACAAGAAAAGAGGGGTTAACAGCATGAAAAGTGATTTATCGAAAAAAGGCATTTTAAAGTCCAACTCTCCCTTTTACTCCAATGTATTTAACATTTTTAAAACAACTATACCTTCGTGATTGTTTGAGCTTTTGAATTTGAAACTTTCTGAGCAGTTAGCTGTCATTATGTAGCACTTGTTACGAGTACAAACCCATTTTTTTTTATTAAAAGTACACTTACCTCCTTCTTTCCCTGTACATTTCAGATATAAACAGAGGCGGTCTACCTAAAAAGGGCATATAAGCAACAACGTTAAAGCATACTGTTATATGCTCTTTTAACGTAGACCGCCTCAGTACAAGGTGTACACCACTACAAATAAAAAACACAATGAAATAAACACAAGTTTTATGAAAGTGGACAGTAGTCACTATTAAACATTCTAGATGGCAGCTTTGTATTTATTTATTTATTGTACGAAGTTGCAATGTACCACTGCTCCTAGAAATTCAAGCCTAGAGAGTTCAAACTTGCAAAGAAGAGAACTTGCGTGCCGATGTCGAGAGTAAATGTCACCTTTACTCCCTGGCTTAATATATATTCATTAAAAGTTTAATGTCATTGATCAGTCCAGTACCGCTTTTACATAGAGATCAATGGCTTAATCGGCTTGAACCATAGCTACCTAAAGACCATAAATAAATAAAATTCAATCAGCGTTAGAGAGATATTAAAAGATAACAAATCTACTACTTTTCGTGAAAGGTGCTTATAATGATCCTACCGAAAGGCGCTACCAAACAATGGTTACAGCTACAGAGTTGGTTCAAATCCATGCATTAATTTATTAAATACTTCTTAATAGGCGTGGACTATGTCGAAATTACAAATCAGGGCCGTGAGAAAAGAAGAAACCTAGAAAAACAACGCATTAATCAAGCTTAAATCAAGCGTTTTCCAATACGTGCTAGATCTATTCCTCCTAACCATTCCGTTTATCCAGACGTGGGTATGATGTTTCATGGTCAAATTTACCTTTGAATTTAATAGGTATCAGCAGGAGTCTGTTACAGTGTGCTTACAAAAATAAGGTTCAAATTATCAGTTTCTGACTATGTCACACTGTGTTTACAAAAATAAGGTTCGTAATTATCAGTTTCTGACTATGGTACAATGAGCTTACGAAAATAAGGTTCGTATTATCATCTATTGACTCTGTCACAGTGTGTTTACAAAAATAAGGTTCGTATTATCATCTGCTGGCTCTGTCACAGTGTGCTTACAAAAATAAGATTCGTATTATCATCTGTTGGCTCTGTCACAGTGAGCTTACGAAAATAAGGTTCGTATTATCATCTATTGACTCTGTCACAGTGTGCTTACAAAAATAAGGTTCGTATTATCATCTTCTGGCTCTGTCACAGTGTGCTTACAAAAATAAGGTTCGTATTATTATCATCTTTTGGCTCTGTCACAGTGTGCTTATAAAAATAAGGTTCGTATTATCAGCTTCAGACTATTGCACAATGTGTTTACAAAAATAAGGTTCGTATTATCAGCTTCTGTATCTGTCACAATGCGCTTACAAAAATAACGTCATATTATCAGCTTCTGACTGTTACAATAAGCTTACAAAAATAAGGTTCGTATTATTAGCTTCTGGCTTTACCACAGCGCACATACAAAAAAAATAAGGTTCGCGTAAAGTGTGACTGAAGGTTATAAAAAGAAAAGAAAAGAGAGAAAACGCGAGAATGAAAGAAGAAAAGCTGTGAAAAAGGAAAACTGGAAACAAGTAGAAAATGGAAGAAGAAAAAACTAAAAGAAATGAAGCAAACTTCTGGGTCCAGTGACAAACTTTCCCAGGGGCTTTGGAAATGAGAAGAAGTTCCCTTGAGAGAACAAAAGAAGAAGAAAAAGAAAGAAAAAGGATTCAAGCCAAAAGAGAAAGAGAGGATGAAAGTTCTTTTCGTCTCTTCCCACTACTCCACTCCAGTGCAAGTTATCTCTGCGATGTGAATCGGGGAGATGCGAATGGTAGTGACTCTGGTCGTCTTATGGCGCCGAGAGGAATTTAAATGCAAATGTTTCTCGGGACGCGTCTGTTCCCCCCCCCCCCCCCCCACCGACTTTTCTTACTCATCACCCCATATCCCCACCCCCTGCTCATCCCGGATTCAGATCATTTTGTTCGGGTGACATTTAAGTACGCGAACGCGTAACGGGAAACTCTCTCCACAAAACCTTTTGCCCCTGCTCCTAAATACAAGATTCTCACACCACTTGCGCTAAAAAGATCTGAGAAGTGTAAAATAAGGTTGAATGGCAAGGGAGGGGAATGGAAGGAAATATACTGCTTATTGTAGAGATAACAGACCGAGAAGCAGTTAAGTATAAGAACAAAGAATTAGACAAACAAAGGAAAGTAAACAAATATCCTTCCTTAGCTTTGTCACAGTGGAAGTCCAAGGTCAATTCCTTTCCTCACAGAATTTAATAACTTCGACCTCTGTGCGTGCTTGGTTAGCGTTTGGGTATTTCCAAGCATAAGCTCTCGTTTTAATGTATTTGCTTCCGACGCAAAGTCATTGAAACTGCCTGTTGCGCGCCAAAGTAAGAGTGAACGTAAAGCGTATTTTACGTACTTTTCTTTAAATCACAATGGTTCCCATGTTCTCAAATCTTTCAACCTTAATTGAACTCATTCCCACACGTCATACAATGATGAAATTTTACACAGTGACGTAAGTCAGGTGACATACAATATTTTATTGTTACTTTCATATATTTCTATATATTTATATATTTTAAAAGAATATTTTTTTAGTAAGAACTTCTTTATCCTATAATACATACTAGCCCGCAACGATGTTGTGTTTGACTGGTTGCAGAACACTTTAGGATTTTAAACGCTTTTTATACTTCTCTTTTAAAAAAACAAGATAAAACCATTCGTACTAAAAAGTAAAAAAAAATATAATTTTGTTATGCATGACTAAAACGAAAAGCATGGGACGTGCCGATTGAAACATATATAAAGTGACTGTATATGAGAGTACACCTCATGCTTTTCTTTTTAGTCATGCATAAACATTTTTTTTACTTTTTATTACGAATTGTTTTATTTTGTTGTTTTTTCAGTATGTTTTAGAACGTTTTTTAAAATTATTTTTTATATACATTTCATATATACATATATAGTATATATTATATATAGCTCAGAGGTACCAAAGTTCGTAAGTATTAGACAAATTGTATTTATGAAATCTTCTTAATTTTTAATACACCATTACATTGTTATGTTACTATTTATACAATTACGTAAATACACTTTACTGTGAAATTTTATCATTACGTCTGAATATTTATCTATGTAAAGATTTTGTATAAAATATCTTATACACTGTTAAATTTTTTTGAAAAATCCTTAGATATATTTAGAAATATTTCATAGAAATATCAGTCATTGCAATTATTGGCTGTAATCCTGGAAAAGCAGCGAGATATTTACTGTTATGTTATTGAAAGTTCCCACTTTTCGGTTTTAGTTTGATTTGAGCGCATGAGACAAAAAAAACACAGTTTCATATTGAACACATGTCTTCAACGCTGACGAATTGTATGTAGCCGCCATCTTGGTTGCTTATTTTCGCAGTAATGGGAAATTTCTCAGTCAATGAGGATTCCGTATTTTTTTCGACGTTTAAATCCAATTAAATCGCTTCCTCTTACCCTAAAACAACAGAACTATCAATTTTGTAACAATTGATTAAACTGTTTTTAAGATAAATACAACAAAAACACGCTTATTGAGTGTTCTAGGATATGTGGTAAAGTTTAATTTGTCTCAATTGTTAATCATTTCATATAAAATACATATTTCTATTCGTCTTTGCCTTATGAGCAAAACGTCGATGGGCCTTTAGAGGTAAGATCAGAGCCGATGTTGGCTTAACGACTGGATTTTAAATAAAAGTTCTTCCCACCAGGTTGAGCTGACGTCGACCCGCCAAATGGACAACTTCCACCCACTAAATCCCCAAACAAAACAGCAGCTTTTTCTATTGGTGAAAATAGGGAATTAACAATGGATGCTGTTTATTGGTATACATTTTTAATTAGGATTTTTATATTGGCTTCTTAATGTTGTACTAATTAATTTGTAAATTTTCCAACTGTCTGCAGTGTGATTTGAAGCTGGAACCTTCGCCTTTCTAACCACTAGATTATGAAGGCATCTTCATAATCACTAAGCTTTTACTATTCCTTTTATGTTACGAAGGCTCTTCCTGAGGTAAAGATATGCGTATAGGCTTGAATTGTGACTGGGATCGCTGATTGAATCTTCTGTTAGAGCTATGAAGGGAGCTTTGTTAATCTTTCTCCCCAACCTGTCTCATTTCGTAATTGAGAACATTGCTAATAGAACAATGCGGTAAAGTGGCATTACTTTCAGGGCTATGCTCTCCGTTGACAAATGTGAGCGAGGTCTTGCAGGCGGGAGTAGGGATACCTGCTACACGGAGCCATAATACAGTGTAGTTGGGCATCGCCTCTAAGCCAACGATGACTCTCTTGCAATATCCCGCTACATCGGCAGCCACGTTAAACCCATACATTCGGCCGATTTCGTTTTGTCGCTCAAATGTTGACTTGATGGACACCACTGTGCACCCACCTTCGAGCCACCACTTTGACGGGGCAGCCCATACAAATCCACATGTCGGCCAATCAGCATGTGGGAACATTTTGCTTGTGGGGTGGTTTCAAGGTATTTTCCTTATCTTTATTTCTTTTTTATATTTAATTTTAATCTTATTTAATGTTCGTTAAAGAGCTATAGATTAATCCAGTTTCGCTTATAATGGATGACATACCTTGGTGAGTATACTGTTAGGAAGAAGAGATTAGAACATTTATAACTATGATTTTCACCGCTACGACAGTCGTCCGATGAATGTCGAGAAAACCCAACAAGAAATTTTCTCAGTCTAATGGCCGACAGTAAGACTCGAACCCGCGTACTTCCCACTGCTAATTTTCTCACCACTTATTCTCACTTCTAAAATATTTGTATTGAAATACCTGTTCTACAATTTCAATTCGAATATCAATGTTGATGCTTGTTGTAGTTTGTTGAAAGTATCCAAAAAACGTCTTTTGAAGTTCGGTATATACACTTCATTTCCGTCAGAAATTGAATTCCAAGAAAAGGAAGAGTTGAAAAGACGTGGTGGGTTGTAAAAGAAAAAGCTTTGGCTAAAACATTGGAAAATTTGTAATTACGAAGTTATCCTTTTCTGTCTTCGCATATATATCTCTACTTGTATCCCGCTTAGGGCTCTTTATATGCATAGAAAATATCGTGGTGAATTTCCCTTGGGGATCAAAAAGAAGCAAATAAACATGGGTACGAAACACAGAGAGAGAGAGCTCTTCTTCATACGAGATGGCTTCCAATGTAATCCCGGATCTGGTAGCTTCGATCACATGCCGTCATTTCAACTGCAAAGAAATTTTCTTTTGGAGCGGGGGCGGATACCAGGCAACCTTGCTCCAGGCAGAACCATCTACTCCACGTAATCCACTCGGAAAGAAAAAGCGAACCCTTTTGCTTACACATAAATCCTTTCCAATACCCTATACCTCCCTCGAGGAAAAGTTAAAAAAAAAAGTGGGAGAAAAATATGTCCAGTGGAACCGAATTTTGGGGTACAGTTACTATTTTCTTTTCAAAGACGAAGGTCGAAGTTAATTTCTCGACTTTGTCTCTACCCCTGTTTTTAGTTTCTTAAAGGCAAAATTTATGAAGGAACTAGTAAAGTTCTTCCATCTGTTGCAACCTAAGTACGCGGTTTTTCGGAGGGAATGGGAAGGAAATAATAGCTCTTATCAATCTTCATTGAATTCCGTTGCTATAAATACTAGTTCCACTTGTAAGTAACTCTAGGGATAGACATTGTAATTCTGAGTTAGTTTCATTTTCAGAGTGGCTTGGGAAATACCACAGCCGCCATCATCTTACCTATGGAAGGAAGACTTGCATCAAAATCGCAGTCTTAAAAATCGATGAAGTCTCCAGAGATCTGTATGTGAGCGTTCTTCTGAATGGATGAAGTTTAGGGAAGTAAATTTCCAATTTGGCCGCAGATTTAGGTTTTCTTCTGATTTTAAACAACGCAGGCATTTTCGCCGGTAAGACCCTTCCCGACGCGGCCTCCGGAGGAACATGTCATTATCACTCGACGTTGTTAATTAAAAATATCCATAGCTCAGTCTGTAATTAGCGTACAATAATGAATGATCCCTTGTTTTATTCACAATACTATAGGGTATTAAAATGTGCTATAGATAGGCCATTGTGCCTTAAAATGTAGAAGAAGAAGAAGAAGAAATTTTAAAAAGTCAATTTTTTTCTTAAAAATTTCGTTTTGGGACGCCCCCCTCAAGGCACCGCCGAGAGTTCCAAGGCCGAAAGTCCATAATAATAAACCGTGTAATATTGTATGTAACCGAGAAGAAAACCAAGACCACACTGTTTATAATTATTCAGTAAAAAAATATTTTCCGAAATTAGTCACGAGCTCTATTTCTCCAATCACCCTTCCTTTGAACAAAACCATAACCTCATCCACTGCTAAACGCTCAGTTGGACTGTAGTTCGAACTATAGAGCCTACAGATCTTGTCAAAGAAACGTCTGATTTTCCACAATCTGTCATATTCAGGGTCACGTCTGTCCGTTGCTGTCGTATTGTCTTCAAAATGAAGGAACCTGAGGAAATGTATAAATCGGTCACGTACCATGACCCATGGAAACCAAGGATGATGGAATGAAGACTCTGCTCGCGCCCAATAGTCTGGTATTGTGTCCATTTTGACATGTCCCACGTGCAAAACAACTGCAAAAAATTCGTCAGCAGTAACAGGAAAGTTCTGTCGTTTTGTAGGTCCGTGCTTGGTAACGTATTGGTCATGGTATTTGTTTGTCTCTGCTACCAACAAATCGAGAATTTCTGCTGTGAAAAACAACCGGAAGAAGTCCAGATGTCTTGAATTTTCATCAACATTTGCTGTCACACCATGGGTACCAGTGAATGTTAGCTGTGGCCGCTGTCTGTGTCTTGCACTCGGTTTTATCCAGTCAGGTACATCTCCATTACCATCGTCACTTTCTTCAGATGTCTCATCTTCCAAATCACCCTGTATAGGCTCAGGCTGAGTGTCCTCCAAATGGTCGAGTTCCCCCTCCCATTCACTGTCAGTGTCCAGTTCTTCTGCGATCTCACTTTCAGTCAAAAATGTAGAACGGTTAGCCATTTCGATAATTATTCAGTAAAGGAAATATTTTGTAGAGACGATATACACACCGACACCCACTTCCTAAAAGAAACTAGAGGCACTGAAATCATTTTCGTTCATGAAGCTATGAATGGCAATTCTTAAAAAGAAAGCAATCTTTGTTTGGCCACGCATCACGTTTAATTCTCTATTCTTTATTCTCCATTCCTTCTCTTGTCAACAGAGAAACATAATTTATTCTTTCATAGGAAGGGGAGAAAACAGAGGCATATAAACATAACCAAGACGTGTGCTATTTTTTCAGACCATATGAAGGAGTTGATATGTTTTGTTTTTATCTCCATCTATTCTTCTTCTTCTTCTTCTCCCAAAATATTAAAATAACAATAACACGAAGTGTGAGCTAAATGTTATCATTCCCGAAATGAAAACACCACGGAACACCAGTGATTGTGTGTGCTTCCTTTAAAAAGTAAACACGTCGCAGTTAAAACACACGTGTCTTTTAACTCGGACGAAACTTCCCTTTAAATGACGTCATTACCCCATTCTTTTAGTTCCGTGTGATTGGCTTCATCATCCCACGTTACAGAAGAAAGAAATTTGGGGTGCGCGCAGAAAACATTGTTCAGTAATACCAACTTATGAATGCTAAAAAAATGACCTTGTGCATGGCTTACATATAAGCCATGCGTAGGTATTAACTACACCACCATGGCTTATAAATAAGCCATGCGTAGTTAAAAGGTTAATGGGTGTTTCTATTGATTACTTTTGAAGCTAGTAGTTAGTGACAAGCTTTGACCACGGACTCCAAGACTCTTCTTTCCAACAGTGTTTCAGTTAATTATTTTCATTTAATGTCCACGTACCTCACTTTTGGGGATTAATACGATTAATTTTTACTAATATTTCCACTTTTATACACAACTATTAATCACATATGGCGACTCCAGAATATTTAACAACCAATGGATTGCTTTATTTAATGTTAGCTCATACTTCTTCAACAACTTATCATAATGTAGATTCTGGAGACGCAATATCAGTTGAATCAGTACTACCTTAACTGCGTCTGTTCCGAACTTACACACACACGCTTGCGTTGGCTTTGTTTGACAGTAAATTAAAACGTATCCCGACCTGGCATTTATTTAGTTCTATAGAATTGGTATTGTAACTCTATCATACTTCTAACATGTTCAACTCTTAGAGCTTCATTCCACCAAGTACGAAGTTAAGATTATAACCAGTAGCCAATTAAAAAAAACATTTGACTTTACACATTTTGCCATTTGGTTCGACATTTGAACCACATTCTGTACTATAGCCATGTTTATCCTTAGCTTGTGAATTACAAACGATTAAATTATCATTACGAAAACATAAATTGTATGTACTATGATATGATCATTCGTTGGCAACTACACGTAGCTTCCATCTCCAGTCAAGTCGTAGATTAAGTGTGTATATTCTACTGAAATCTCTACTACTAAAATAATCAAATATAACCTTTGAGTAGGTGACATTATCCGTATTTATTATATCAGTCAAATCATAGAATCATATTCCTTTTGTTCCAAATCGAACTAGAAAACACAGATTATTACAAACGTAAATATGGCATGTGCTTTCCTTAGAGTAATTCTTTTCGACTATGCGTCAGGTGGGATTTTTCTCAAATGACTCTGCCTGGCCAATTTACATTCATGTTAATAGTAATTAATAGTGGCGTAAGTAGCTTTACGTCTATAGTCAACAACACTTCTTGAACAGGCTGATATCCAAACCGTGTCCATTATTCTAATATTAAACTTGACAAAAAAAATAGGGTTTAAAACTTTTTTTGTTTAGTCGTATCCATGGTTGTATAATCAACGAGAAAGGCTGAAGAGCGGCAAAAGAACTGGTGGTTTAATAGCTTCAAATTACAACATCATCCAAAATCAACCTTTGTTATCCAAAATCAACAAGCTTTCAAGGCAACATCTTACCTTTCATGCTATTAAGGTTTACTTTAAAAAAAAAAAAAAACTGGGACAGGTCATTTATATTCTCGTAATGATCGTCATAATAATCACTCCGCGAGTACAAAAGCGTATGATAAAGTGTAATGAAATATATATTTATACTGAGTAGAATATTTTAATACTGCATAGTTTCAACATTGTTTCCTGTTTTATATTACGTTAATCACGTGTTCTGTACGTCAAAGAGACGTGTGTCGTGCTTCATTTAGCAACGCCGCAGCAAAGAATGGGAGCTCTATCGCACACATTTAATTAAATATCTCTTTCGACTTATGTCTCTTTCTCTGCGCACACACACACACACACATACATACACACACAACACACACACACACACACACACACACACACACACACACACACACACACACACACACACACACATATATATATATATATATATATATATATATATATATATATATATATATATATATATATATTCACATATATATATTCACAAAGTGTTATTAAATTGTTCCCTGTGAAATAATTTCAAGACCACATTCCTCTTAACAAGAAAACCACCAAATTATTTTGTAATATAGTTTCATGACTATAAAAACAATTTGTAGCCATTTTCATGGCCACCCTTGATCATTGTTAATCTATGCTATTACCCAAAGTTAATATAATAAACATTATTATCATTTCTAGTATATAAAAACAAAATGAATCATAGATGGCTCTAAAACCATTTTAATTAACTTCCGTTTGACAATTACGTTTATTGATATTTCTACTGTTGGCAAGATAACTTTTGATAGAATAATTGTCATAAATGTGAAAATACATTACTGTTTATGTTCAGGTGAATTTGTAACGATAATATTAACGTATATTCGATTACTCATTATTGTTTCAAAAGCGAATGCAGTGATATGTCACTCTAGAGCACTGGTTCTCAACCTTTTGTGAACTGCGTACCCCTTGGCGTACCCGAGCGAACTCTTGCGTACTCATTCTGGCGCGTGCTCGCAGCGCATTATTTAAGCAGGGACTCCCTACCTCTCCCCAAAATAGTAACGCGAGTGAACGGAACTTTTCTCGACGTGAAGAAGACCTGAGCCATCACTACGGAAAGTAGAATTTCGCAACTCGCAAATTCGCAAAAATTATAAACACTCACGAGATCACATGGTGTCGATAAATGGTTGCTTACATTTTACATTCATTCACGAAAATTAATACCTAAACAATCGAAAAGGTATAATTTGTCATCAAAAATCTATCATCGGACTCGTGTAGCACGGAGAATGTTAGGTTGTAGTGCACCAAATTTTTCATAGGTGGCGACAAATTTGAGATTCCGGTTTCTAATGCAGACTTTAAGTGACTTCTTTTTAAAGATTCCCTATGTCCTGACCAACAATCGAACAAATGTAACGACGACCAATTTGGAGCTGTCTATGGCTCTATGGCTTATGGAACTTGCAAGTTCATCGTCGCAGTTACAAACGTTCGCCATTGAGTTCTATCCTGGGCAAGATCAAGCCAGTTTTCATCACGAACACCTACTTCTCCAAGATCTCTTCTAATATTGTCCTCCCAACGACGTCTCGGTCTACCCAATGGCCTCTTTCCATCCGGTCTTCCAACCAGGATAGAGTATAATCTTCGTTTTTCCCTCATCCGAGCTACATGGCCTGCCCACCTCAGACATCGAGATTTCATTATTTTTACAACATCTGGTGAATCGTACGGTCCGTAGAGTTCTTTATTATGCAGTCTCCTCCATTATTCTGACGGATAATTCCTTCATAATTGTACATGTGTTTATTAAAATGTTGTTGCTTGTTGTTGTAAATATGAAAGAAGGCTGTGAAATCTTGAATAAAGAAATATATAATTAACAATATTAGCAGACGGTTCTTTCAAAAGGAATTCACTTTTTCTAGGTTTTAGCAGCGTGCATTAGTGCAAGGTTTATGTGTAAAGTTTTAAAAGAATCTGATTGGATACAAATATTTCAGCTAACTTAAGAAATTTGCATTTGCACTTAAGAAATATACTCTTGTACTCAAGAAATTTGACCTTGTACTTACAAATTTTTAACATATTCACTGAAGTGATTGAAACACTATTCATCACGTATCTTCATAACAAGGAAGGAGCACCTGAATGCATAACATTCTTCAGTTGTAAGATATCTGTACCGCACACGCTGTTTGCTGTCAGGCAAGTACGTTTAAAGAAAACTGACTAAACTCTTTTTTGAAAATTAAATGCCACTAGTTTACTTATTAGGATACCATGTCTTGGTCATTTAATACGATATTCTTAAAGATAATCTTAAGTTTTATACACAGAAATATTTTTGTCTCTGAAAAAGGGTTTTTAATTTGAAATAAGATAAAATTTGTTTCATAATGATATCCTTGCGTTGCGAAGGTGTGCGGAATCCCGCTAAATTATCTCCCTTGGTTTGGGATTTTTTTCTATTTTCATTTCTGCTCATAAAAGTACCAAGTCAGAAGAAAACTCTCTCTCTCTCTCTCTCCTCTTCTTTATCGTTCGCATCTGAGGAGTGTAAACTCTAAGTTCTGCACTAAACCACGTTTTCACGTTCAAATGCCACGTGCAGAACGGAAGATCACCGATACAATTAATGGGGAGTAAATATAATATATTTATCTGTTTGCCCGTCTAATATTTCCCGTTGCTCTATTGAGTTAGTTTTCAAAACTTACGTTAGATGGCTCTGCGGTTTTCTAATATGCTGCTTCCTGGTGACGATTAGAGGAACTTATTGAACATTCCCTTGATCATCTTATACGTAAAAGCGAGAGGAGTTCATCTGTCCGGATGTTACATATACTTATACAAATCTAAATGCGTTCATTGACCTACACCAAATTTTGTACACGTGTTCCTTAGGTATTGTGCCATGTTATGGACGTATTCCCAGTATTTTGCAGCTGTTTGTTAGTGTTGCAAATTTTTCCAAAAAGCATTTTTTAAATTGTTTCAATACTAATGCACGTATTAGCACCAAATTTGTCAAAAAACTTATTCAACACAATTAAAAATATTTTGGTTATTCACGTGACCAAACATATCAGTTAGTGTTGTTAACCCATTATGAAATTAAATTTAGACAAATGTGTTTCCTCATACAAATATACACGCGTCCATTGATTCACGTCATATTTTGTATACATGCGCACTAGGTACAAGTCATAAAGGTCCACCAGAGCCGCAACAGGAATCGTAGTTGTCAATGTTCCCAACGACTTTTAAAAATTTAATTCTTTTAATTGCTCCCAAATTGTTTTCCGTCTTCGTAATTAACTTCACATTTAGGAACTGGGAAAGATCATAGAGATATTCTGTGCGCCGCAGTTCTCAGTGTTGCAAACCAATTTTTAAATCGATCATGTCAGTGTTGCCAACAAATGTAATTATCCCGCACTAACGGGTGAATGTAACAGGTAGTTTTATTTAGGTAAAGCATACACGCATAGCTCGCTTATTTTCGGGTAATGATAAGAAAAGAATCAACTTTTAATTATGTCCTATTTGAATAAAATAATTCAAACAGAAGAACAAATTAGTTAGCATTATTGTTTTAATTATCATCACTATCATTATATTATTATTAGTAGTAGTAATAGTAGTAGTAGTAACAGTAGTAAAAGAAAGTGGAGAAAAAGTACAAGAAATTAGGACTCATGATTGGTATTTAGAAATTTTAAAAATCAGAAAATTTAATCTAACATTACAATATGGGGAAAGTCACAGTTAATAGAGGAAATTTAAATCTTGAAATACCGTACTTTCAAAGATAATGAAAGTGCTTTTATTTTCCTATTTCAGAAACAGTTTTCTATTTCTCAAAATTGTTCCTTCAATTTCCTTTAGTTGTATAATATTTCAATAGTATTTATTTCAAGCGAAGCCGATATTCATTACTTTCTTTTTAGATAAAAAAAAAACGTCGACCTGAAGAACTGAGACGAAATACAGGGAAAACAAGGTAGTAGAGGGAAACCAAAGACGATTCAGATGACGTAAGACAAATTACGATCTTGCTCTGGGAGTCCCTCTTTCTGACATCGATGTTGTACGTGTGTTAACGCGAAACTTGAGACCTTCCTCTTCCATTGAGATCAAGTGGTGCTCGCAAGAGCCGGATGTTGTTATACGACAACCCAGAAACGAGAAGGAAGGAGAACGGAGTAGGGTGTGTAGATAGGTAGAGAGGGGTGTTGTTGTTGGCTCTTCAAGCACCCCTCTCCCCGTCCCTACACTATCACCAACACCATCTCTGCGTCCTTGAACAATGGCATTGAAAAAACTCAACTTCGTCGGATGCTAGGCAATATTGAAAAAGGGGGGATGTAGAAGAAGGGAAGGAAATCCGAAAGGGGGTGGGCGGATGATCGGGAAAAGTGGCGGGAGGTGCTTCTTGTGGAGCCATCGTGCATCGATTCTGACGTCAGAAAGCACTCCAGATAACGACCCTTGGCTCCATTCACAATACAAGCTAGTCTACAATCCAGTATTAAAAAATCCACCTCCCATCTCCCTGAACTAACATTTTTTTCTCGTATTTTCAGAGAATAAAAAAAATTGAACAATGAGAGAGACAGAGGACTAAGGTCCTATTGGAAATACCAACAACATGACCTTCTATCCATTAGACAAGTATTCAATAATGGACGGCACACAAAACGGTGAAGAATAGCGGAGTAACGTGAGACGTACAACCCTTTTTTTTCTTTTTATATGACCCTGCGAGATTTTGCTTCCACGCCAGAAATCAATTCTCATAAACCCGGCCGGACCGTCGTCCTCTTCTTCTCCCTAAGTAAGTCTTCAGCCATGTGTCTACTTAAAGATAAATCTATAGTGGGGGAGACTTCTTATCCCTCCGAAATAACCCCTTGCGCAGTATCTAACCATTGGTTCTTCTCGAAAAACGAGACAGAATGTCAGAACAGCTCAATCAATTTAGAATTTCGCTTCGTTTCCTAAATATGGTTGCGGCAATTTATATTTGTTCCCACATCCTCTTTCTTCTTAAAAAGAAAAAAATCGAGAAGCATTAAGACTCAGGAATAATAAAAAGAGATTTATAAGAGAAGACAAAATAAAGAAAAGAGATTTTGGAAGAGAAATGAAGAAGAAGAAAGAAGATATTTATGTGAGGAAGGGGGAGGTCAAAAAACTTAAATGCATAAATCTTGGAAGAGGTAAATCACAAAAAAAAAAACAAAAAAAAACAGAGGTTTCATATTCTTTTGATACAATTCATGTCGCTCTGTCGATAGCACAAGGGCGATTTATAGATTCGGTTTTTCTTTGCCAATGTAAAGAATGAAATGTGACATTTAACGCGTGATTAATGGTATATGAAAATTTAATATTAAACCTATATTTGAAGAAAGTTAAACATGGCATTGAATATTTCTGACACTATGGTTAAATTCATTTAAAAGTTATTAAATGTTAAGTTATTGTAGAAAAGGAATGATAAACATTCCTTACCAAGGTGTCCCTGAAATAATGGGACATGCTTCTTGAGGTAGTTATATACATCAAAACAAGAAAATAGTTCCTTTGAAGACATGTCGAAACATGCAAAGTTTCGGAGCTACAGGTACTCAGAGTTATGGCTACATCGCCACAAATGACGTCATATCTCGACACATAATGTCGTAAGTAGTGTCGTCTTAGCCAATCACAATCTAAGTAGTACCCGATAGATCTATTTAAGCAATGTTTGTGATTGAGGGAGACATAGACAGGTTTCGCAACACTCGAAAATATTATTGTCAACGAATTCAATAGTTTGAATACGGCAAGCATGGAAATCCACTTTAAGCTGCATTCGCAAATTACAAACATAGTTTAAGTAGATGTATTGGCTACTATTTTAATTGTCACTGGCTAAGCTGATACCGCTTACTTCATTATTTGTCGCGATGTGACATACTTGTGACGATGCCGCCAAAATTTGAGCTCCTGTAGCTGGGAAATTACGTGTTTTGATATTTCTTCAAAGGAACAATTTCTTGTTTTGATGAAAACAATCACGTCTTGAAGTTTCAGCCATTAATTCAGAACCCTACTATATAGTTAAATCTTAAAATTTCTTCTAGCACCCCCCACCCACACACACACACAAACGCAGATACAGTCATGCAATATTCGAG
Source organism: Lepisma saccharinum (assembly GCA_022664845.1). Classification (NCBI taxonomy): domain Eukaryota; kingdom Metazoa; phylum Arthropoda; class Insecta; order Zygentoma; family Lepismatidae; genus Lepisma; species Lepisma saccharinum. The sequence continues at coordinate 41,218 of JAGDQP010003472.1, read as the reverse complement.
ATGGAAACCCGACACAAGGATTCCAAACTGTACTATTGATTCTTCTGGATTACAACGAGCTTACACAATAAGGTAAATTATTTGTAAAATTTGTTGTTAATTATTAGATTTCTATCTTTAATCATGTCACATAATAAGAGAAACACGATTTATTTAATTTTTTTTAACATACTAAACGATTTGTTGAGCTTCTAAGGAGGATACCTACAGTATTTGTTTGACTACTTATGACAATGATATTGAGAGCTTGCACACAAACATAGAGCGTGTTAACCAACTCGGGACCATGAGAGGAAGTATAAAATTATGATTATTCCCAAACGATAAGACTCAGTCACGTCAATTTGATGCCTGTAACGGTCTAATCGAAGCATGGTGTTAGCCTAAATTCAGCTTCTTATTTACGGAAGAGCTGCTGTAAATAGGTAGATGAATTAGGTAAGTTAATTTAGGAAACTTAACACTAATGAATTGATCAATAGAGAAAAAACAATCAATGATCAGGATTTTGAATCAAGAAAATTACAAGACATTTCTAATATCACTTATTTTTTTTCCTAACAAATAATATAGGCTTGGTGTCAAGGTAATGTATTTTTAAGCAATAATCCTGGATTAGATTCCGCACAGTAGCATGTTCTTTGTCTTCTAAATATCAATTGAAGCACTGCTGTAAAGTTTATTTTTAAAATAGTCATATTTCTCGATAATAGTTTCCATGGAAGATTGATGTTAGAAAGAACAAGCTGTATTTAACGGAGAATAAGGAAAATAATAAAGTTTTACTCTACCACGCGGAACTAAACATTGTTACGAAACTCTCTTTGGGAGGAAGACATAATTTAATCAGTATACTAGAGTGTCAATTCATTACGACTAATTTTTCTTCTGTATTTTTGAAATTGTCCGACTAGAAAATTAAATATATCCCACAGTAAAGCCTAACCGCCTTACTGGTTATGCAGCCGAAAATCATTTAAAGGTTGGTGTGTTGCATAGATGTCAGGTGTTCTATAAAGATACCTTTATTTTCGGTTCACAGCATTGACTTTTCTTCGTTTCTAGTTCAGCAGAGAATCGCAACAGTCTTACTGTTTCTCTGGTGTCTTTCATACTCGTCACAATAATAATTAATCAACTTATTGTACGAGTATTAGCAAATATATGTGCAACCTGAACTGCTAATAGTGTTACCAAATATAATGGGTGTGGCTCAGTTGATAGAACGTTGTCTTCTCATTTGCAAGGTCTTCGGTTCGAATGCCGGGTTTAAACTAAAGCCTGGTCGACGTCCCACATCCTTCTCTCCTTTCCACATTCCTATCTTTTAATGTCAGTTATCAGTGGGACTTAGTTCTGTAAGTTAACTCAGATTTATAACCCAAATAAGTGAAATAAATATTTCGAATGGCGAAATTCGAGATGAACAAATCAAAGATGACATACGGTTCAAGTGATTGATTTTTTTGGGACTGAATTTGAGATCATTTCGTAATTTTCTTTATATTTTTTCTTACTTCACTTACTTATTTAATTGAAAATCATGATTTATACTCTCTGAAGAAAGGTTATAATGTAGGTTGCCAAGTAAAATGTTCCACTTTCTGCAGATTTTTTTTTTAGGATGATAGCGTCTTATTTCAAAGCATGCATCCTGGTATTCTAGTTGGACTGACGGAAAACAACTTGAATCTGCTGAATAACAAATCAAACATGCTTCTGTTAATCACGTTCGGTTTCTGGTTGAGTGAATTTGCACTTTACGTTAAGAATAGAACTACAACACAGTTGAACTAATCGGGCTTCAAGTTAGCTGTTTCTTTCTTCTTCTGTAAAAAAAAAAAAAAAGTCAACCTAGCATTGAATTCCGTAGACGTTCAATTAATAACAGGTTTCCCCCGTAGGCTTCATCATCATCAGTTTCACTGTAGAAATACCAGGATAGAAAATTAAATAAAATCATAACAGGTTGTTCAACAAGCAGTGTGTTAAAGTATACAAAGTGAGTAAAAAAACAGAGCACTTTATTTCGGAAAAGGAAAAAATAAATAAAATATATTAGAAGCGCATCAAAGAGTTCGTGACGGGGCCTATCTTTAAGGATATTTCGAGAACATATTGAAATTCTTTAAGCTGGATCAAGTTCAAACCTTTCAAATGTGAATGGCATCATATTTCATTGCAAATAACACCAGAAGTTTTATCAGAATTATATTTCCGGAATCAGATTTAATGTTACGGATATATATATAATAAATCACAGCCATATTCAATCCACTAGTGGATGAGGCCTCTCCCCGAAGGGAGGAGTTGGTCTACTGCTCCCACGCTGACCAGACTGGTTGGGAGAGGAGAGCCGAAGCTCTCACTTTGATCGCCACTGTCTTTTATTTACAGCAGCTCCCCAATTGTCCTCACGATGCTGGGTCAACACCGAAATTTTTGAGCCCCCACCGGGAATCGAACCCGGGACCGCTCGCACTGAAGTCGAGCGCGCTACCGACTAGGCTACGCAGGAGCTCATATATATATATATATATATATATATATATATATATATATATATATATATATATATATATTGAGCCCCTCTTTGGGTAAGGTATTCTATTATTATATTTTTTTTCGTTTTTATTAAGATAGAAATCTATCGTGAGACTTTTGACTCACCCTTTTACCATGTTTTTCATAGTAAATAGAAGAACACTGTTATAATGAGGTTGTTCCTGTAATCTCATGCAAATATTTATATGTAACTGAGACGTTTTTCTTATCAAATTAAAAGAACTCAGATGCAAAAATCGTCGTTGTGGTATACAGAACTTCAAATTATTATTTACAGTATTTAGAGCACTACGAAACGTATGCAAAGACAAGTTTGTATACCATTTAATCACTGAAGTCAATCATATCTTCGCAAAAAATTTTGTGACAGTCTGCGTGGTATAAATGAATGCTTGAAGTTAAATATTTCAAAACGACGATTTTGCAAGACACTTCAATTGTTGAATACTACAGTATTACAAACGAATCAGGAAACTCAAGGCAAACGCGAATATTTATATTCGAAGAGATGTTAAGAGCGATGAGCTTTATTTTTCTGCTATTATTTACCACTTCAGTTGAGTTGAGAGTATAAAATATTGAGCACAATCAATGTATAAATTAAATTCACTGAAGCTACGCGTATGTTCGACGTACGACATTATTGCTTTTTCCAAAACAATAATCATGTGTGGGGATAGGCAGATGGATGGAGACTATAATTACGATTTCCCTCTACTTTAGATTAATGTTACATATTGCACATTTTATGTTTCATATAAATTGTTCGCTGAATGAACACAATCAAATACTGAAAATTGCTTTATATTTATGAAGCGTATATTTATCAGCTTTACAAGAGGAAATTACGACTAATAAAATATCTCTACCTGAAAATATTAATGTTAAATTCAATGTTTTGAAGTTTTATTGTGTATTAGAATTCATTAATATAGCAGATTCGAAGGATTTTGATGAAAAAATTTAATATTTGAATGACTATTAATTTCCTCAATAATTTCTCCAAGTCTCTCTCTCTGTATATACTTCGTGAAAATATCCTTCTTAAGATAACATTTATTTATACCTTCAAGGGGAAGTCATTTTTCGTAATTTTCATTCTACACAGTTCTATCATTCTGAAACACTCTCCTCTCGTACTATTTAGTTGCAATTCCTAACCACTGGTTTCAATTTTCTTTACAAACTTGCTAATTTTATGTGAAAAATCTTGATAGCTCATAACCATGTTGCAATAATTCTCCTTAGTCAATTTGAAAGAGCCGAAACAGGGAAGACGAAGCAAATAGAGACATAACAATTACAAATGAAATCATAGAGAAAGTAAAACAATGTTAAATACTTTGGAGCATATGTAACAAGCAAAGAGCGAGGTCACGAAAGAAATAATAAGTCGCTTAGCATCGGGTAACTCATGTTACTCTTCACTCCAAAAGCACCTAACCTCACAATTAATATCAAGAAAGTTCAAATTGAAAATATACAGAACAATTAATTTGGTGGTAATTCTTTATGGTTGTAAAAGTTAAGCTATGACCCTTCCAGTTGAACATAAATTGCGTGTGTTTAAAAATCAGATTTTGAGACAGATATAGGAGTTGAAACGGGACTACGGGACATCAGAATGAAGGAGACTGCATAATGAAAAACTCGGACATAGCAGCGTTAGGTTTAAATTGATCCTCTAGAGAATCTGTGAAGAATTCAACTTGTGTCTGGGAATTGTGAACGATGTCATTTGGACCTTCTATAACTTTCTTTAATGGGGGGATGGCTTTGCTACTGATATTAAGAAAGGCTCTGGAATAAGACCAGATTTTAGAGGCCTTTGTAGCGACGTTTCAGAACAAAATTTCCCAGTACTGAATAAGTTAGCGTTGTGTTAGAATTAAATTTTAACGCAGAGTTTATTCAACAATGCCTGGTATACTTGATTGTAATATTTCTAAGTCCTGTTTAACAATACATAACAATCACATTTTCTAGGTATGCTACCTAGTAACTAGCTACGTTTAAAAAAATGAAGGGATTCACTTCCGTACGTGGCAGCCACAAAAGCAAAAATTGCCAAAGAAAATACCTAATGCAAATGTTTGAAAACAATAAAAATCTTGAAAAATCGTTACCTGTATGATTTGTAGAAAAGGTGAAATAAGCACCAAAATACTGTAGCAAAGCCGGAGCTATTTGCACAGTGGAGGGAACAAATGAAAAGCGAAACGCACAACGCTCCTTTGCAGGGAAATAATTCTCGTAGCACTGACTTCTTTGACCTCTATATAAACGGTATACTGGGCTGATTGATGCCATTAAAAGTGTAGTGAATATACTGGTATGAAGCAAGGGAGCGTGGCGTCAATCATTTAGCAGTAGCCGATCAACCCGCCTCCTTTACAAGTTCTTATTGGCGATCCCTCAAGTATATTCAATGACAAACTAAGAAACAAGTGCGTTCAATTTTTATCATTTGCCTTTATTTTCATTGTTGTTTAGCAAGAAGAACAAATAATATCGAACCTGACTTTCCTAACCCGCCTTCGTTCGTTATCGCTTTCTCGGCATATTGTCTGTGATTTTTGCTTGTCCATTCCGCTGTTGCAAATTTCGATGAAAAATTTTCGAACCAAATTGTTGTCGATCAGTGCTTTTATTACCCAGTTACCTGTACTGAACGACCATTCCAGAGGAGATCAGAGAATGGATTCATTTCAAATCCAGAACCAAATTGTTGTCGATCATTGTGTTTATTACCCAGCAAGCTCTACTGAACGATCACTCCAGACTCGTTGTAGTAGAGGTAAATTGTATTACCATTGGGAAAAAATTAAACGCATGACATAGGAGAATTGTTAAAGTTTAAAGTGGGAAGGAAAGAGGTTGTTACATGTAACAATTTTAATTAATTGATGTTAAGCACTATGTTTACAAATAAATGAATAACATCTTTAACAGAGGTAGTTAATAGTGAGGGAAATTGTTTTCCCGTTTCTATAGCTGATATTGCATTTTATACAATTTATCACTGGCTGCCATGTGCGGAAGTAGTGCCTATTAAAGTAATGTTAACGGTTAATGTTTAAAATATTATTAGATCTCCTATCATTACTTGAACGTCAATCAATTCGTAAATTTGGGAGATAGGAAAATCAACAAAGACGTGAAGTGCTCGCTCTGTTAAACCTACAATTGACTTCAACATTTGCGTATTAGGAAAACATAATAGAGGAGGTAGGAAAGTAATCATACCACTTGAAGATACAAATTCTTCAACATTCAACAGAACATTCAACATACAACATTCTACAGAACATTCAAAATACGAATATTACTTGAACTAATCTTATGCTCTGGTTAATAGATACGTAATATTCAAGTCGTACCTACAATAAAGGTTTGATCTGATACAAAAGAGGTTCTATCTCTCATTAACAAAATATATCTCGTATTTAATCTTTCCCAGATATTCACAAGTTAAACGAAATTGATTTTTCATTATTTATACTTTATTGTGCACTTAAATTGTTAACCTTGCTAATTAATGCTCACCAAATACTCATCATTGTTACTATTTATGTCCACAAAGGGCTCGAGCGAAACATGATTATATCCCACAGTTAATTATCGAGTTAGTACAACTGCTTATAGACAAGTTGGATTATCCTTCGGAGTTTAATACTTTATTTAAATATTAAACTTGGTCAATAACAGATTTTATTCTATGAAATAATTCTCCTAATATATTTTTCCCACCTTTGTTGCTGCTACACTACATGGATGCTGCACACAAAATATAGTCATACAAACAACAGATGATCTGTATTTCATTGTCACTTGTGTACGTGTGTCACCTACGCAATAGCAAATTTAGATAATGTAATTTTTGGTCCGTGGGAGCTGATACTGAATACAACATGTTATAATTATTTTGTTAAACTCCAATATGTAAACAGGGTTTATAACAATTTTTTTTTCTTGTTATCTGACCTCATTCATAATCCCTAGTTGGTTTTAGAATGCAGAATATTGTAAAATCTGTTTAATACTTTGCTACCAGCTTCTGGGATGATAAAACGAGAACGAAGAGGAAGATTCCGTTAATGAGATACGCTACGCTAATCCTTTCATCACCAACACCATTACTGTTGCTACCACCAAGAGCAGCACTCTCTATACACATGCTCTTGTATTCATCCCTCTGCAGTGAATTTTCACGTCCAAAATTTCACCTTCAAGCTTTTATACGACGCCAGGAGAAATTAACGAAAATTGAAAAATACACACACACACACACAGCACATGTACTAAGAGTATAGGATGAAGATAAAGGAAAATGGTGGAAGGAGGAAGAAAATAGGGGCCAAAGCACCCCCTCCCTTTCATGTTCCTGTTAACGCAAAAGGACGTAAAGGAAAAATACAGGACTTAAACTGTAAGAGGAATATACATGTTTTTTTTTTCAATATTTTTTTTGTGTGTGCACTAATTCAATGTAAATTCTTAATGGGCAAACCATTAGAGACAAAACTAATTGCGTTTTTGTAGCATGTGTATACGGTATTCGGGGGGGATTGAGGCTAAAATGGGGAACGACTTGTAAATCGCCGAAAGGGGAGAAATTCAAAAACCTGCAAAACGGTAATTAAAGCTATATCCTGCCTCCCACTTCTTCTGCCCTCCTTCTCTTGAAATTTCTCTATCATTTTCACTATTCCCTCCCTCGTTTTTCTCTCTTCTTCTTCGTTTTGTTTCAATCAAATTTGGATTGTGTAAATACTCGTTGAATATTTATGTATAATTACCATCTGTTGCATGTAAATAAGTCTATGCTTTTTGCCAGTAGTCATTGGGTTGTCTTGTCTGTTCACCTCGTGTATTGATTGCGATGCAGTCTGCTCTGTATTATGTATACAAACAAGAAATGTATTTGCAATGCTAACATTTATATAACCATTATATTTGTTAATTATTATCTAATAGTTTGACGAAATGATATTAGTTTTATAAGGGGAATGAATAAAATGACAAAGGAACATAATGTCTCTCTCTCTCTCTCTCTCTTCCTTTCATTTTCTGTGCTCCAATTGTATATGTGAATTTGTGTGTTTGTATAGCAACATTTCACAAAGAAACAAAACTACATAAAATCTTCCGGTACATGTTGTTAATATTCTGCCTTTACACTGTAACACCCTAATTGCTGTTCCATTTTTATATTTCTTTTCTCCCCTTTTATTTTCTTAGTCTCCGTTTTGTTTTCTTTCTGTGTGTTCTCTTTATCTCATTCTCTTTGGTTGGTTTTAGACTCTTTGAGCGTGTTTCATTTGGATTTTTCTTTGGATTTTTATCGTTATCCATCCAGGTTTTCGTTAGTCACGCAGCAATGACTTGGATCTAACGCTTGTTTTGATTGGCCCTAGTCAGTGCTTCGTGACTTGTTTCATGCTGATTGGTGTGAAACAGCCTTCTTCTCTGTTTGCTGGGAGAACTGCTCTCCCACGCCATGTTAGCTCAGTTCCAAATTTAATGATGAAGCGAATAGACGCATGGGCTTTCCGTCATCTGTACTTCCTAAGCCCTGTCTACGATTGGTAATTATAAACAACAAATTTAGTATCATTTTTCGATTTAGACTGTTTTCGTCCATACCGGAAAATATATGATTCGAAGTAAGAAGAATTAGAACCGATATAAGTGCTATCAGGACTTTTAAACATCATTATTTCGAAATTTTCACCTTATTAACTTAATATGTTTGTTTTGAGATTATTTATCAATATGTACCGTATGTTCTAAATTTCAGCATGGGGCCGCTATTAACCGAATTCTTACATTACAAGTATCGGTTCGTTAGATTTTAATAATCATATGCCAATTTCTCGTCTCCAGTTTTCCAAATCTATTCGAAATTCCCGGTTAGCCATGTTTGACAGCTACCACATATTTTCCTTACTTGATCAAATTAGCATGTCTGTTCGACTATCTTTGCGTGCCGTTTTGATGCTAATAGTAAATTTTAATTTATTCTACATGGTTCGATAATTTTGGTTTCAACTCCAGCCACTATTCTCCGATGAAAAAGTCATTGTTTAAAATATTATTTTTGTATTTTCAAGATTTATTCAGAACGTCTTTTGTATAAGGTAGTAATCATCTGTAATGACGTCACACAATTAATAGCGTTAAAGCGATTCTTTCTATACGATTATTTTGGGCTAGAACTTCTTTCGTGTAAGTAATTCTGTAACAAAACTTTTCTAAATTATATAACAATATTTCGGGAATAATTTGTGAAAATATCAACGAAATTTATTAATTATTATAGAAATTATGGACATTTATATGTGACTACGCAACTTTCAGTTCTGCTTAATTCAATGTATACCAGAGATTCAAATTTGTTTGTTCCTACACCTCGACAGTAATTCTGTTCCGATTCTTATGATATTATCATAGCCGAAAGCGTGAAATATGTACATTCAGAGTAATAAATTGGAATTCTGAAATTTTTATATTTCTTCGAACAATCTTGTGTTTATGTTCAGTGAACGTAGTATAGAAACCTCTCAGTTAACCAGGTAAAATCTACGGCATTAGTTGATAATCCTCTTACAGTGTTTAGTAATATTTATAATGTGCAGTGAGTTATTTAATGTTTGACTTGATATCTATTGGAAATTAGCTACAAATCGTTACGTGAAGTTGACAGCAATTGATACTCATTATTTCTGTGTTTCGGTAAACCTAACGTATTGAGTGATGTGATTTTAATTAGATTAGATCGGTTCATAAATCCGTGGACCAGTGGTAGGATTCTTTCGCCAGCTGAGAAGTGATAACTTGGGAAAGGAACTATATATTGAATTTCTGGTTATTTCTGCGTTGACATATGAAGTGACTCCAGCATGTGATTTGTGTGAATAAATATTATTTGCATTTTGCGTTATGACACTACGTTTGGATTGAGTTGCGACCGTCATTCGTTTGTGTTCGTTCGTCTTTATTTCAGGAATTGCGATTCCAGACTACAGGTGTGGGCCCTACTAAGGTAAAGGTAAGACATGGTCTTTTGCCACCCTGTAGACTTCGAAGTGAGTAAAGACACAGTATGAGTCACATATGAGTCGTTATGCGTATCATCGTTTGAGATTATTTCCCAAGTAAAGATTTACGTTTTCTTTCTTAATCTGTCGCTAATCTGAACCAGCTGGTACTTCGGAATATGAACTGATGATCTAATTAAACGATTGGAGGTATCGCCTTACCGGTATTTCCTCCCTCGATCTAAATTAATTTTTTTTACAGCGATCACAAGGATCTGGAATCCTCTTTCCCAGATATTCTTAAATCTGGAAGGCATTTCTGCGCCGCTCGTCTGGGGTGTAGAAAATGTTTGGAGCTAGAGGTTAGGTTAGATGCGTTCCGTGGGTACTCTAGGCTCCTGGCGACCCTATTTGTCTGTGTGATCCTCTTTTGGGATCATTAGGTTGGGGAGCGTTTCAGTTTTTGGCGACTCCAACCAGGGTTTGCCAAAAACATGTGCGTTTTCAACACATTTCCATATGCACACAATAACTATTTCTCTCTGTTTCTCTCTCTAGTGGTTAAGATCTCGGACTTCCATTCTGAACTGGAAGACACGCAGATTCGAGTCCAGTTGGCGACTATACTAACTAAGGTTTTCCATGATTTACCTAAGTTTCATCATACAAATAACGCTGTGGTATTTCGACAAAAGATGTGGCCACTTCCTCCCACTTTCTTGACTCCGGAAGATTGCTCGAAGAAGGATATCATCCTTCAATAAAGACAAATGGAAAAGATAGGGATAGAGAGCAATAAGGAAAGATAGGGAATGATAGGGAAAGTGAAACTGATAATTTTGTAATAACTGTTAAGATTTTCATCTTCCAAAGGGTTCCTACATTGCCGTCCCAACTAACCGTACAAGCAACCAATCTTGTTTTATATTTACCATATTGTTGTGTTTGATGATCTAGTGGACCTGTTATTTTCGTCGTAATCTCACTATTTACGTGGACCCCTAACGACGCTCGAGTTTGTTTCCGAGGCAGAATTCGGGTGCACAGGCCAACATGTAGTGCTTCTTCAAGGCACACTACCTTGTATCTATGGTTGGTGGATTACAGGGAATCCGGCAAAGGACCTGGTAATACGAAGGTAACTCCTTATAACACAGTACTGAAGACCAGAGCCGCCATAATGCTCAAATATATACAGAATATATTAGTGAGGGTAATAACAGATATGATCAAAGTCATATTTAAAATTAAAATATTTGCGAAATAAACGAAAGGCAGCATGCACATATATGCAGAAAAGACAAAACATATGGGAAATTACAACTAGAATTTTGAATATTGCATAATATTCGATACAACCCTGGTCTAGTCTGATGTCATACAGTAATTATTGTAGACTCATACTGACTTCTATATCATGACTGGGTAAGGAAAAAATACATCAAAACCCTGATTTTCATGTTCTAACATGCGCTCCAGATTTTGTATAAACAGCCTTGTATTGAGGAATCGAGCCCATTCTCTCTCATTCCATCGCAACTTTTCGATTAATCTTGACAGCGTTAGACTGCATATACCTTTTTTCTTAATACAAGGTACGTACGTTGTCACAGCGTAGCTTATTCGCGGTCCTCTCATGTAGAAGTCATCTTAATTTAACATTGTTATATTTCTACGATTGAGTCTTACTTTGATACGTTGTCTTAGTGAATTGAAGTCTTCTCTGTTATTTTTTTTAAACTAGCCCCAGTTAATTTACGTTGTAAGCAAAAAAAATTGTGCTAATAATTTACTTGGTTCTAACAAAACGAAAATGGAAATATAAGTAGCTATCGACAAGGCGATACACACACTCACACACACAGCCAAATGATATGAGAATTGGGATGCTGCTTTGGATGAGGACCAGATATGCTACTTTCACATAACTTTTCTCACAAATAGACTAAGTATAAACAAAAAAGATTTTTGTAATTTGTGATGTTAAAAATACCCATATATGGAAATTTTAAATTAGCGTTTTAACACATCTTTGCAGCACCATCAATAGTAGGAAGATAATTTTGTAACAAAGATAAATTTAATAAGAAACATGTTTTTTTTTTTTCGAACAATGATAATTCTCATAGAATATATATCCCTCAGTGAAGTTCACTTGTTAGGCTCTTCCATATACTCTCCCCTCCCCCTATTCCAATTACACACAAACACACAATATATACTGCGTGCAATTTACGGTGTAATGGCGTGTTACTAATAGCTTTGGGGTGAGATGGAGAAGGGTAAGGAGAGAGAATTACATATGTGTGAATGCGTGCGCGTGTTTGTATCAAAAGAGAGAGGGGGAGGGAGAGTGTTGGTGTCTAAATATGTTGTGGAATGGATTAAACGCCATTCATTTTGTTTCTCTCTCTCCCCCCCTCTCTCTCTCTCTCTGTTTCTTTCTCTCTCCACCTAGTTTTCCTTTTGCGGACACTCTTTGCCGAGAGAACAATACAAAAACTCTTCCCCCTTTACCCCTCTGGAAATTTCCTGCAGCTGTTTTCTGCCTCACGTCAGACACACACAGAAATACACCACAACAAACTGGTCACTGTTTTCGTTATTTTTTCTTCTCTCTGTCTCCCTTTCTAACGAAACACGATATTGTAACCGATATATTCTCTGGGCGCTCTGCAGTTCTGTGAATCGCTTTTCTAACATTTATTTAAAAAAAAAAGAGCTGCAGCAGAGGTGTTTAGCTAGAAACCAACATTGCAGCTAGATAATAACATTACGCTTCCGTGAAACTCAACGGAAAGTTAATAAAAAAAATGAATTCTCGTTTAACTCATAATAAAGTTGATCGTTGTTAAATTTATTCGCAGGAAATGGTTGAGCCAAGCTTAAGCAGTACTTGTCAGAAGCAGATATATTTAGAACTCTTAAGGTGATAAAGTTAATTATCAGAAGTAATGAAGTACATTTTAACACATCATTTTGATATTGGTCTTTTACCTGAGATAGATAGGCAGACAGATAGATACATACGAGTAGGTAAAGTAAGGTTATTTGGCAGTATAGATAATTTGGCAGTGTAGGTAATTTGGCAGTGTAGATAATTTGGCAGTGTAGGTAATTTGGCAGTATAGATAATTAGCAGTGTAGGTAATTTGGCAGTGTAGGTAATTTGGCAGTATAGATAATTTGGCAGTATAGATAATTTGGCGTAGGTAATTTGGCAGTGTAGGTAATTTGGCAGTATAGATAATTTAGCAGTGTAGGTAATTTGGCAGTGTAGGTAATTTGGCAGTGTAGGTAATTTGGCAGTATAGATAATTTGGCAGTATAGTTTGTATTTTGAGCGTGTTACTAAGACATTTGACAGAGCATATAAAGTGATATGTTTGCTTCAAGATAAGCTGCTCTTGATACATCTTCCGCGATGGATAGTCTACTATAAATAACGCTTGGAAAGCCAACTTGATCGTGTGATTCCGTAGTCTAGTGACTACAGTTTAGGATTAGTGTTCCGTGAGTCCTCGGATTGATTCCCACCGAGGACGTTTTTTCTTTTTTTTAAGAAGTACAGTATGTTTTTCTTCCTTGTCCTGTTAAGGCTATTTCAACCTGGTTTCTTGTATACTAGACTGAATGATTCAATCTTGTTTAAACCTTTCTTGCTTGGTTTGCTAAGCTTGTGATCAAGTTGCCACACTTGCAAAAGCAAGCTTAATTCAATTTCAAGTCAAGTCAAAATTGTTTTGTGGGAAACTATTCGAAGACCACCGGCACATGAATTCGATGTTGTACTCACCAGACCACAGAATCGCTCTAGATCGTTTTCCAAACTCTATTTATACTTTCTTCATCCGATCGCAAGAAGATATCAGTAGTAAAAGAGTGGGAACTGGCGAAGATTAGCTTACGGCGAAACAGAGATGAGACTTCATCGCACCGAGACCACAGCAGAAGTGAAACGAAACTAAAATTCAAATAAAGTTCAAGTTTGAGCCAAATTGCTTGTTCCAACAAGCTTGAATGACGTTAGTTGTAACAACGAAACCACTTCCAACAAACATGTTTCATGCTTGTTTATTAAGTTCAACACGATATCACGTTTGACAAGCTCAAAAACCTTGTTGCAAACTATCATGCTATCTGCGTGGATTCTTCATATCTTCTTAAGCTTTGATCAGAGTGAATGCCTGATTCATCCTTTAAATAGTAAAGAGAACCCACTGCAAAACCTGTCAAGTTTCTCCTCATTTCTTGGAAATGTGCCACACCGGACATAGCAGGTTTTGGAACTGGATAATTCATATTATAACTTTCATTATAAACAGTTTGTTCAATAAATACAAAGCAAATAACAAAAATGTAGTCAGTGGAGTATGTACAGCAGAGAACATTCATTTGGGACTTTCATTACCCCCTACCAAATAAAATCATATGTCATTTTTTTAAAGAAAGAAAAAAAAATAATTTTATGAGTTTGAACATGTAAACAAGAACTAGCATGTCGTAGCAGTATAATGTACTCTTTTTTCCCTTAGACGACACAAAATAAATATTTTTTCTTTTCTGTTTTTCTGGTATAATTTACTATTTTTGGTCTTTTTACTACTCTAAAATTTCGAAGACAGTGTTTTGAAGTAAGCAAGTACACACGTACAACAACAAAAAAATGATTTATGTGCCAAGTCGTTAAGTGCACATGTTTTCGCGTGGGATAATGTGCACAATATGAGCGTAGGAATATTTTACAGTTCGTTTCGGGGAGCTGTTTATTGCTCTGTAATGGTTTTTGCCGCAAAAGAGCAAAGCAAAAAAATCTTTCTGTCTGCTTGTCGCTATATAAATGTGTTTTTGGGGGGGGGGCGGGGGAAGGGGAGGGGAAAGGGATTGAGTGAATGTGTAATGGACCACTAAAAACCAAGCCAACAACGACTGGACATTAAAAAAACAGTTTCACAAGGTCAAGGGCGCTGACGTATACTGGTAACGTATACGTGTTGCCGTGAATTTAAATTAGCACTGCTTCATTAGAAGAGACAGTATTCAACATCCATTTAAAAAAAAAAGTTTTTTTTTATGTTACATAATACACTGTCAGTGGCTAAGTGTTTGAGCTGAATAGAATTTTATGTTATCACGTTTTCCAGTAATGATTTCTATACCTAAATGTTACGATAAAGCATGACGCAAAGCGGTACCGTTATGCTTGCCCAAAATATAATGGGTGACTTTATTGATATTTATAGTTATTCATTTTCCACTCCAGTTAATCTATTTTTGAATTGAGGAGCGAGGTATACAAGCGATGAATCATTCATGTCATACGTGTCGAGCATTAAGTGTTGAATATTTGCTTTTAGAATTATGCTCCAATGATTATGTCGCGAATTTCTGTGCCCCACTTTAAAAAAAAAACAATACTTTTTGATCTAATATGCATTTTAAGACGTTCAGAACGTATGCATGATGATAGTTTATGTCTCTGAACTCTTTTGGTACGTTTGTTATACATTTATTTAATTGCTTATTTTGATGTATTTACTTACTTGATTTAGTGGCGTGCGGCATCTTACAGGACTACCAATTCAAATATAAAGCAACATCAATATAGAGGATATCGTAAAGGGAAAAGTGAATGAGAAGGAAATAGCCCAGAGCCTAGTTTGAAGGTACCTTCCCCGCCATTAGTCTGCTGTGATTTTTGGAAAAAATCCTGGAAAAACTTCAGTCAGGTTGACCGGATGCTGACAGTGAATTTAGGATCAGCTGAATGCGAACTAACAATTTACCATCTGACAATGAGTCATAACCACTCAGTGGGTTATTTTTTAAAATAAAATAAAAAAATGTATATGGTCTTTAATCATCCATGGCTCATGCCGCGATAGGGTATGGGAAATGATACAAGAAGAAGTCAGCCAGGGCCTAAGTTGAAGATACTATCCTGGCATTTTGTGACTGAGGAAAACTGCTTCACAAATTTAGTCAGAATTGCTATCCGCCGAAATTTAACTCAGGACCTCCCAAATTCAAAGCAAACGCTCTACTACTGAACTCGTTTTCTTTAATGTTACTGATTTCCTTAATTACCTCTGTTTCGACTGATAACCTTAGAACTAAGTTAAAAGCACACACAAACATCCATGCCTAGGGCGGGATTTGAACCAACAATGTTGGAGTCGCTGGCCTAACGCCTCAGACCCACTGATTCTGCCATACTTCCCCCCTCTATGGTCGTGTCATCCCCTAAAGTTTCGAGTCCACCCCCAACTTTAATTTTTTGCTGTAAAAATCGATAGAAACCGTGTAAAATGTCACTTACACCCTCCCAATTGAAGTCCTGAATTGCAAAACATCTTAAATCCACTGGAGTATTTTTTTCAGAAGGAACAAAAACAGTCCAAGGACTTGGGATGTTTCTATTCAGCTGAAATCATTTTGTATTAAAAAGAGTTTTTTTTTTAAGTTAGAGTTAGGATGTAATATTATGCAAGTGGATAACCCTTGGAACATAGATGGCGACAAACAGACAAATGAAAGAGAAGAGAAAAGTGGACTTGGGATGTTTTGCGATTCAGGTCTTCCATTTTTGACTTTACAGCCCTCCCACACTGAATCCCTGCTCAGATCACACGACTTCCTCCACCGTCGAGCTACAGCTTGTCGGTATAAGTCAGTGTATCGATTAATCTTTAAAGAATAATTGGATTACCTATTGTCCAATGTTCAAAAACAACAACCATTCTATCTTATCAAATAAGCCATATTGATCAATACGGTCAGTTCTCTAATCACAACGGAAAGGAAAAGGAAAATAAAGGAATACTTTTAACAAAGCAAATCACAGAATAATCTGTCATAGTTCTAAAATCTCTTTTCCTCTGGTTGTTTCCATTCTAGTAAAAGCAGAAGCCAAGTTCTTTTGGTTCAGAATTATACCTCCATGTTATTTCTGGAAATAAAGAGAAACATGACCCAAAAGTTATAATACTATTGTTTACGGTTTAGAAAAGCTTGTAAAGTTGTGTTTTCCCTCAGACTAAATTAATTAGTTGGCCTCTTTAATTAGCGTTGGGTGTATCGAGCTCATTTTTTTCAGCTCTACAATTAGTCCAGTCATATTAGGTCAAACAAACAAACTCTACCTAGAAATAATTCCCAAAAAGGAGATACTTCGCATATATGTAGCACTAGTACCCAGTAACAAACAACATATATAAAAAAATCAACACTCGTGCATGCTGTGCTACGGCCACCATCTTGGAAAATGGCTGTCGATTTTCACTTTTTTTTTATCATATCTCAGTAAGCGTTGGAAATATGAAAATTATGCTTGAAACAAAAGTTAAAGATCATATAAAAATACATCCTTTTGGCTCTTATAACTTTTGTCCTATCTCTTACAGTTTCCGAAAAAAACGTATATTAAAATTAATAAAATTGGAGATTAATCTAAGTGTTAAAAGTAATTTACATGGTAAACTTCCAAAAGTAAAACAAATATGATTTTTTAATTTACGTTTTTCTCGAAAACCGTAAGAGATAGGACAAAAGTTATAAGAACCAAATAGGTGTATTGTTTTATTATCTTTAACTTTTGTTTCAAGCATATTTTTCATATTTCCAACAGTTACCGAGTTATGATCAAACAGTGAAAAATGGCCGCCATTTTCCAAGATGGCGTCCGTAGCGCAGCATGCACCGAGTGTTGATTTTTGATATGGTATTACTGTGTATTAGCATAGACTTCATAATAGGTAGACTTAGCAACGCTTCCCCATTTCTGACTGCGCTAAAACTGATGGATTTTTGTTCAGAGCACGTGATTTTGAATCCATCCGCTAGGTAGCTCTGCCATAGACGTCATATTCTACTATGAGGTCTAAGGCAGAGCTACCTAGCGGATGGATTCAAAATCACGTGCTCTGAACAAAAAGCCATTAGTTTTAGCGCAGTCAGAAATGGGGAAAGGTGATGAGTCTACCTATTATGAGGTCTATGGTATTAGTACTATACATGCGCGAAGTATCCCCTTTTGGGGAATTATTTCCAGGTAAAACCGTAATATGACTGGACTAAATGCTTTTAAAAATAATTATATAAAAGAATATAGTAAGAAAATAATTTGTCTCCCCTTTTAGTTTAGTTGTTTTCAACCTCATCTGAAAAATTGCACATAAATGAAAGATATCCATGTCAAAGGAATAGAAACAACGCACACCAACATGCGTGCATGTTTACATAAACATGCATATATTTTTAAACGAAAGCACATTATATACATTTGTGCTTATTGGAATAATACTTCCCCATACGTTTTTCTTTCTCATGTGAACACTTTTGTCAATATCACAATATAGTTGACTGTCAGGAAAAGTAAACACCATATAATTAATCATCCATCAGGCTTCTCTCTCTCTCTTTCTCTATCACTCCCACGCATCTCCTAACCACACATACATACATGTAGAAAGTAGCTCTTATTTGTTTCAAATCGACAGTTGAAATGCATCAGAGAGGATAGATTGGTATATTGTAAAGTTAGCCAGCGTGATATGTAGCGTAAAATGGTGTTCGCTAATGGGAAAGTAATTATGTACACAGATTGATCTGTTTTATTTGATATCAACTTGGATAGGTAATTAATGGAAAATTTGTTATACGTATCTCAATATGAAAAAACTTTGATCGATTTTACTACTTCCTAAATAAACTCAAAAACAGAATTGCATCCACAAGCGCGTATATAGTATCGGTTTTCTCCTAAGATTCTTGAATGTTTTATTCTTAAAGGAGAACATGATCGTGTATGATAATAGTGGATTGTTACATTTTGCGATGTTTCTTGGATGTTCATACCGTTCTTACATTTGGGTATTATGACCGTTTTCACCTTTAAAGTTTCTGGCCATTGCACATGCGCACTTTGATTGTTGATGTGTTTAAGGTCTCTGACTGGTATCTGTGGGCATTCTAACCGTTTTTAACGTTTGGTCGTGTTCCGGCTTTGGCTGCTTCTGCGTTTGCGTTATTTGTCCGTCTTTGATGGTGGTCGTTTTTGTCTTTTGGACATTGTGACCTAAACAGTACTTACTCATTTATTTGAATTTATTTTAAGGCCTTTAGGCAACTATGGCTCAGGACGTATGGATAATGATGGGGTGAATTGGTGGAATGAAGAAAGTGGGAGGAAACGGGAGCACCCCGAGAAAACCCACGCACACGGTGTTTGTCCACCACAAAGCCCACATGGTATGAGCAGGGATCGATCCGACGACCCCTAGCACCAAAGGTGAGCACTCTACCAACTGAGCCACCGTGGTTACTCATTTATTTATTTCATAAAAGTGAGGACATGATTCGAACTCTTTTAGTTACAACAAACCTTCCTCTCAGCATGAAATTTTGTACATCAAATTGTTGGAAGTTTCAGTACTACTAAATCTAACAACTACTCTATGTTTTAGACCCTTTTTGCATGATTATTACTACTACTCTTTCTGTTATCTGTTGTGAACTTTACCATAAGTATAATATAATTAGAGGAGAGGGGGGCACCTTTGAACACGTTGTTGGACACATTTATTTTTCCTTCCCCACACTCAGAGAACTCGTTCAGAGAGATGAATAACATGTGTGGGAACATTTAGAGCTCGCCGAAGAAAATGACGTACTTCATTCTCACCTTAAAGGAAGGACAGGAACTGGAAGACTATCGTTCAAAGGTGCCTCCCTGAGGGTGGGGTAGCTTTGAACATGGCTGGGTCAGTTTTGAACAAATCCTTAATTTTGCGACAAGATCATTTAATTTCTTAGTAAATGCTTCTAGATACAAATACGGAAGCAGAAGAAAGGTTGCACTAGCCATACAAAGAATATAAACTACGTTAATAAACGTTGAACTTACTTGCTTGGTTGTTTCTTTATTGGTGTTATGAGGATTGCATAACCATTAGGATGACATACACTTTGAACTCGTAGAAATGTTGTTAAAACAGTGTTACACATAACCTAATTGAAATGCTCGAAACACTCTTAATAACACAAACCTCGTTACAAATATTTTTCTTTTCTTTTCAACAGTAAGTTTTAGCTATAGGAACATAAACTACTACCTTGTTCAAATCTGCCTCTTAATTTTGTTCAAAGCTGTCCCGGTACGTCGAATTATGTTCATTTTGTTATTATGGGAGAGGGAGATTCGCCAGGTAACGCATACAAATGGTGAAAAACAAATGGTGTGGCATAGTGGTCGCAATCTACAGTATAAATGTTGGAGAAAAGAAATTTCGCTTTTATTAATTAAAAGTTATTACCAATGTTCTAAGGTACCCCACCCCGTTCAAATGTTACCTTCTCTTCCCTATTTTACTCTTTCTATATTACTTTTTCATAAATTCTCTCTGTTTTGCTTTGTACTATTAGTTCAGTTATTAAAGCGTTGGCTTAGCAATAAGTTCTAGATATAAATCCAGTGGTCGGCCATTTTGAAGGAGCCATTTTCTCTCAATTACATCAGGTTAACTAGAATGGAACCTTCAAACTAGACGCTGTGCTACTTCATTCCTGTATGCAGGATGAACCAAAAATGTCTGCAGGGTATGAGTATACAATTCAATTCAATGTAAGCAATGTGTATTAGAAGTGTAGTGAGTTTATTCTGTCTTTTTGAAGTTCAATTTTGAATTCCTCGTACTCAGTTAGTTTCCCGGGATTTCTTTTATAGACCTTTCTTGGACATACTTTCTTCACACATATTTTGACAATAAAATCCAGATCACTAATATTAACATTGAATTTTTGGAATATATAACGAGAAAAGTTACGAATTCCTTATGTTTTTCGTAGCTAAGTTGGTTGAAACGAAACAGAGTGCCTAGATATCGGGGTTCTATCCCAGATACCGCCAACGTCAAGTTTCAACTTGTAGTATTTAAAAAGGGGCGTAATTTACAAGTTGAAATCATGTATTATTTACCTACTAGCACCATGGGGAGATTTATGGGGGGTGCATGGGGAGCATTTTCCCCCAGCCTTTTCGGATTGACTGTAAATGTTTCATTCTAAACGTTGCTAACACCGTAGAATATCCTTCTCGTAAGCAGTACACGCTTAATAGTTCATACGGATTTAAATACTTGTTGAAAAGACGGATTAGTAACGATTACGTCAACGGTTACACGTTGTTTAAACGTTTAGTTGTTAACACAATTTTAAATACAACGTTGAAGAAGTCGATGTTCAACGTTGTTTTCAACGTCAAATCAACGTATGTACTACTAGTCTTGTTATTAAATTAACACACAGTTATGAATGAAGGGAAAGAATCGTGTTTTTAAAGTATTATCAAGTTTACAAAGGATTAACGGTACAGTTACGAACGTTATAATACGTACAATCAATTTTTGACATCACTGATTTAGTGGCCTTAGAAACTATTATTTTATGACGTTTTACCACTGTTGTGAATATAAGAGCGTTTCCAACGTCAAAGACTAATCTTATTCCGTCTTCAGGGAAACTGCTGTCATTAAATCACGAAGGTGATGTTGTTTCTATGTGTATGTGTCGTGCCTTTATATAGTTTACGTAATTAAAGCAGTGTGTAGCTTTGAGTGTCGTGTGTAGCGATAATATACTTCATTATAGAACCAAAGAATATTATGTCGTGTCATGCGGCAACGCTGGGATTTAATCGCAGACGCTATCACTACATATGACACCTAAATCTACACTAAGATTTAATCGTGCATGGTATCAATACACACAACACCTAAATCTACACACGGATTTAATCACACACGCTATCACTTCAATACACAAGACACCTACAACTATACATGGATTCAATCTCTCCCGCAATTACTACACATGACACCTACATAGATTTAATGGCACACTCTTACTACAAATGAAACCTATAGCAGGACGTGGATTTAATCGGGTATGCCATCTCTATACAGTTCTTTCGTTCAGCATTCCATAAACCGGCACGCTCTATTATCCGGCATCGGTTGAGCCACTCGCGTTGGGCTTTTTCCGGTTTTGCTCAGGCGCGCACTGACTTTGTCCGCAACGTCGCGACACTGCACTGGGCTGTAACTGCCATTTTCTTTGTCATCTGCTATCGTTTGTGTCACACGCAGTTATACAGTAATGTTTACGACCCTTGTAACCGAGTTTCCGTTCGATAAGTGTTTGTCGTGATTGTCAGTGTTCACTTAAGTTTAGCGTTTCCTACTTAGCGTAGCCGTTAAAACTATAGACGTTCGATTATCCGACAAAATCGGTTATCCGACATGACTTTGATCCTGACCGTGCCGGGTAAAAGAGCGTCTACTGTATATGGATTTAATCACGCATCCTATTACTATATATTACATCTACAGCTACACATGGATTTAATCGCACCATCTATCACTACCGTGATACCTATAGCAACACTTTATTTAATCGTGCACGCTATCACTACACAAGGATTTAATCACTCACGTTGTCGCTAGCCACGAAACATAGACCTATTTAATCTCCATGTCTTAAATAGGTTAATTTCTCTTGAATCAAATTAGTCGCTGAAACTTCGCAAACAATTATTCCTCCAGAAAAGTAATGGTAAATTTAATAATTGATTTCAAGACGTACAATTAAGTTGGTCGAAAAGTTATCTCACATGTTTTTGTGTGCGTGGCTTCATGTTAAGAGTAGCTAAGGGGTGCATTGAACGGAATGATTCAAAGTAGGGGTCTACACTTTAAGAAAAACTGTAAATCCGCCCTTAGAAGCTCACAAACATTCATGTAGGACAGTAATCACACAATTCAATTCAATTTAATTCAATACAAGTAAATCAGTTTTCTAAAGAACCTTAAGAGTGAGACGGAGTTAGCCGCAGCGGTCGGAAAATTGATGTTCAATTTAACATGGATTCTCACACATTTTTAGTCAAATCATGGTTTCATTCCGTTCTTTCGCAAAAATGACTTAATAACGACATCATTATGATGCACCTCATTTTGAAAGTACAATTTGAACGCTGTACGTGGTATTCTCTTCTTATAAACACGGAAAACTATAATCCACATTCCCATAAGAAAATGATCAAAATTAGAGGAAAACGTTTTCTGTTTTATTACATTAAGGAAAAGAGCTAAAAGCTTCGGACTTTTTTGAGAATGGAGTACTATCTTTATATGTTTGCGTTATTGTGCTATTTTTCGCTGTTTCCAAAGACACTCATTACACAATCGATTAGAAATTATATCCTTCATTATTGAATCGACAGAAATCAGAAATGCTGATCTTTTCGTATTCACGTAGTTAGCTACTTAACTGCCAGATGGCACTATGGTCACTCCTCATCCCACTCTCGTTCACAGCAGGAGCCGGTCCTTTTGAAAACTTCTTAACGGGGCGGGGGGAGGAAGGAAATTATCGTAAACAAGAGAAACTTTAAAGTCCAAACACGAGCAATGGTAAAATTTATGACTTCTTTAGTTCATGTTTTCTGTGGTAGTGGTAATGCGGACCTTTCGACAAAGATTTGTGAGGGACAAACCCTGGACAAACCAAACAGGCATCTTCGTTTATCTATTGCAAGAAGAAAAAGAAATCTTCCTGAAGGACTGAGAATACTTGCAAGAGAAAAGTGGTAGATTTATCCGTAAAATATTCCTGGTTTACCTATAAAAATCAAGAATAAAAGAGAGCTCCATCGTCCGCTTTCATCTACAATATATATAGTTCGATTTGTATACTTTTCACAGAAGGGGACAATTTGTCAGATACGTAAAATGCTGTATTTTATGTCCATTTATATCCCAAATTTGGGGTTTATTTCAAGAAACAGAGCCAGGAAACATTTTTACACAGAGGGGGATAATCCCAACCATCCCCGGCTACA
Organism: Lepisma saccharinum; assembly: GCA_022664845.1. Taxonomy (NCBI): domain Eukaryota; kingdom Metazoa; phylum Arthropoda; class Insecta; order Zygentoma; family Lepismatidae; genus Lepisma; species Lepisma saccharinum. Next base: position 17,716 of record JAGDQP010003472.1, on the reverse strand, counting down.
AATCAAACACTGTATATACATATATATATAGTATATATCATATTCAGCCATTTTCTATCCACTGCTGTATGAAGGCCTCCCCTTTTTCTTCCATGTTGCTCCTGAAAACGCTTGATTTCATCTACATCTTGCATTTGGACGTCGTTTCGGTCGTTTCTTTTATCTGGGACTCTATAGTACATTTGTTGTCCATCTTCCATCTGTTCGTCTAGCTATATGACAGGCCCACAGTGCCGGATCTAGGGGGCAAAGGGGGGGGGGCAAGCGCGACGGGCGACACGTTTAGGGGTCGGTAAACAGCTAAAAATAAATAATAAAAGCTCCTAAAAAGAAAGTAAAATCGCATATTATAATGAAATTGATCTAAACGTGTTCAAAATTTCAATACTGGCGCGCTAAGACATTTTCTATGTTATTCCATACAACCTACCTTCATCTCTAAATTTCAAAACCGCGATTCAAGTCACATAAGCAGGTCTATTGCATTACTGGAATTAGTAAAAGCACAGAGTAAAATACGTATTTTACTCTGTGGTAAAAGCCATGCCAAGACAGACTCCAGAGAAGATAACAAAAGTACACTACGTGATGCAAGACAATGTTGTGGCTGTCGCGTCGGCCGGTCGTGTTCTTTGGCTAAAAAATTATTGAAAAGGCGGCAGAAGGGAGGAGAGGGCGGCAAAAGGGAGGGAAAGGGCGCCAAAATTTAACTTTATAGAAAAATTTCTAGATCCGGCACTGTAGGCCCATCTCCACTTCATCTTCTTTGCAGTCTTGATTAAATCTTCTACCTTTGTTTGTGCGCAAATCCATTCATTTGTATGTATATGTGTGTATTAATTTGTGTATTTACTATTTATACATGTTCGCTCGGTCTCTTCTCGAACCAGTGTTTCTTTCATATTGCTGCCCAATTAGACAGGTTTTTAAGGGGTTTTCCATACTAATTTCAGGCAATTGCCAGTATGGTACCTTCAAACTAGGACCTGGCTCACGTGCTTCCAACATCCTCTTCCCTATCTATCCCAGTCTGAGTCAAATTTGCATAAAAGCCATTCAAATTCAAATGTAGATGTTGCTCATCAGTGTCACCACCTAAATATTTCTCAATCAACGGCGGGGTGTTTGGTTCCCTCGATCTGTCTTTCTCTTATTAGTGGAGAAACATTCGGTAGTAATGCTCAGAGAAATACTGTTTACACAGAAAATAATAATTTATAATGTGGTAATATACAAATGCACCATACCTTAACAAAATAATGATACCATATGCCAAGGATGGAAACATTAACAAAAATGAAAAAATAATTTGTTGAGATTAAAAATAATTTTCAGTCCATTACTGGATGAAGGTCTCCTCCATTCCCTGTACAAATATCGGTCAGCAGCTGCCCTTTCTACATAGCTTCTGGAGAAAAAAAAAATTGATTTCATCTTTCCATCTTGGCCATCTTCTAGGTCGTTTATTTCCTCTGGGAATCTAATAGAGAACACTCATCATTCACCTTTTATCTGTTTGTCTAGCTATGTGATGCACCTCACTTCATTTTCTTCGCAGTCAAACATATCTTCTAACTTCGACATCTTTATAGAGTTTTATTTATGTTCCTCCTAGTTATTCCTAGCAAGCATATTTGCACTGCTCTTTGCTTAACTCTCAATTTCTGACTTGTTTTCACATTCTACGTTCACATTTCGTAGCCATACATCACAGGTAAGACATACCAATTATACACCTGAATTGTTTCGTATTTGAGACACACTGGTAATTTACGTTTTAAAATAAAGTCAAAGCTTCAAATGAACTTCATAACATTTTTATTTAATTTGTTTCCGCGGAATTTCAAGGAAGATATAAGGAACAAGTGTCCAGAGAATGGAGGAGACAGCACAATGAAGAACTCCACATACTGTACGATTCACTCAATATTGTATAGTATTATAAGAATAATGAAATTATGACGGTTATGATGGGCAGGCCATGTTTCTTGATGTGGGAAAACTAGGATTATATTCCATCTTGGTTGGGAGGCCGGAGGGAACAAGGGCTGTTGTGAACACCGAGATGCCCTTGGGAGGTTAATAGTAAAATGAATCTTCGAGAGGCGTAAGTGATGTAATCTGACTTGATCTTTTCCATGATAGAATTCAATGGAGAATGTTTGTTTCTGCGGCTAGTTCCCTAAGCCATACAGTTAGTTAGATAATCGAGAAACCGGGTAAATAGCGGGATGGTACCTTCAAACTGTTACCATTTTTTTTGCCAGGAGTATACTAACGTTAAAAAATGGAGGCCAACTGCGGATTTTTTTCTTACAATGGAGTTTGTAGACAGCTATGGTTACCGTTCATTTAGAATCCGATAAAGAAACAGTGGCATACAGAAGAATTTATTACTTTCGAATTTCAGTTTTTACAGGGCAAGTTACATAAATGTTTACATTTTTATTGTATCTTCCTATCAAGTAATAAATATGTATCTTCCTATCAAGTAATAAATAACATTTAATGAAAATGGAAAGTGGTTACCAAATGATGAACCATTTCCCTCATATTTCGGTAACTACCATTTCATTAAAATTAAGGATTTGGATTTCAGGACTCAGGAGTACGAATTATGTCCAATTCGGAACTTTTTGACTTAGTCACTAGAGAATGGAGAACATTTCAAGATATTTAGAAAAGGAGGGAGGGCAGGAGGACAAGATGAAAAGGAGGACGTCTAGTAACTTAACTTAGGCCCTGGCCGACATTTTCCTGCATCTTTTCCCCTCCCCTTCCCAGCCTACGCCTTATGGATAGCTAAAGGTCATAAATAAAATTCAAAACGAAATACACAGATCCTACAATTTTGCCTAAAATTAATCTAAATTTAAAGTTTGAATTTCGAACTAAAATACTGTAGTTTGGAGGACCCTACCACCCTGTAACCAGTAATCACATCCCTGTATTGAGACATATTTTTATGGGAAGAATATATATTTTATTTTCCCTACATTAATCACGGAATCGATCACAACTATTCAATAGCTTTCTAAGCATGGAAAGGCACTAATTATTTTTTTAAACATTGTAAGTAGGTAATAATATCATAATAAATGTCCTGACACAAAATATTTTCAATATTTTTTTATATTTTTAATGAGATCATATCGAAACCTGGCCTGAAATTCTGATAAGAGAATCTACGTCTCATAGAGAGGTAGCATACAAAAAATCTGCCTATATTAAGGGCAAGGTACCGAGATAGAAGCTGGATTGTTAGTCAAAGTGTACAAAAAATGTATTTTTTTATGATTCAATCAACAGAAGTCACTTCTGCTTCACTTCGCCCTGGAATAAAGCGCTACCGAGTTGTAGTGTCACCTCCTAAAGCGCAGTTTGCCAGGGACGTATATAGGGGAGCTGGAATCCTCCCCCCGTTTCTTTATGCAATTCATTTTTTTTTTTATGAAACAGGCAACATTTTACGATTTTACTAAAAAGCTTAATTTCGAGGCCTCCAGACTCCCTAAATACGTCCCTGGCCACGAATACTACGGTGTGGTAGGTGACACTACAACTCGACAGTGTTTCATTCCTGGACGAAATTGAAGCAGAAGTGACTTCTCTTGATTCAATTATAAAAAATACACTTTCTGTACACTTCGAAAAATTTTCCAGCCCCTGGCTCGGTACCTTACTGTTAATATGGACAGCTAATATTTTGTATATTACCTCTCTATTGGACGTAGATTCTCCTAGCAAAATTTCAAGCTAGGTTCCGATATGACCTCATTGACGGTCTTCTGAGTAAGCAACACAGGTGACACGTTCGCACTGCTTGGATAGCAAACTATCATGACGCACGGTCGCTTAAAAAAAACAGTTGCTGGTCTCTTTGGGGAAAATTACTAGAATGTGGGAAAATCATTATTTTTTACTTATTATTAATAAAAATAATAATTATACTGTACTTAAATGGGGGAAGTGTTAGTATTGTTTTTTAAATTAGATTATTTCTGAGATTTAATTTTTCATTATTTACCACCCAGAAAGTATCAAAGATATGGATATTTTTGTCAGTTTACATAATAGAGAATTTTATTACCTACGGTATTTTTTAAACAATATTACCTTACCATGTTTAGTAAACTAGTTATGATCGATTCCGTGATTTATGTTTTCTCGGACTTTTCCCCCTTCCCCACAGTTGTCGACCACCCCTGGGAGCGACGACATGGTTTTTAATAGATCTCCACTACAAAATCTCGAAAGTTAGCGCTTCGTCTATTTTTGTTTGGGAACAATAAAACTCTGACCTGTCCTCAAAGGGAAGGAAACTGGAAGTGGGAGGTAGCTTCTTACCAACCCTCTGTCTCCACCCCACTACTAGATAGGAAGGAACACAACACACAACTACAGCGCCAGGCAATTTTTCGGCGTTCAAGAGAACTTATTGAGTTTTGCAAACAGATATTTTCTTCAGATTCTAAATTTTGGCCAGCTCCGTCCGGCTCTTAAGTACGCTACATTAGTGCTAATCCCAAAATGTTATTTTTTACCTGTAACCAGATTTTTCTGGGAGGAACTTATCTTTGATAACACACAAAAGGTAGATTTCTTTGAAGTCAAAGAAAAGTATTCAAATTTTGTTCATAAATAAATATATTAAAGAATAAAAAGCGGCTAAAAATATTTAAAGAAAGGAAAAAAACGCATCGCTTGTGCAATATCAGGAAAACAAAAACAAAGCCGAATATTGAAAAAGAAAAGCCTCCTTCAAGCTAAAAGCGCAGGAATCCCTTTAGAAGTTTTACTTAACTTTATTGGTAGAGAATTACCATGCAAATTTTTGAAAAGGATCATTGGGGGTGGGGGTGGAAGACAGAAAGAGTACAGAGAGAGGGAATAAGAAAGATGAAAAATCACGGGAAGAAGAGAAGAGGGAAGGAAGGCCGGAAGGAAAGAGAAATCGGAGAGGAAGTCTTCATGGGGGTATGGATTCCTTGTAAAGAGCCCGCCCAAGCAAAGGACTCTTCTTCTCTGTCTAGTGAACAAAATTTAATATCCGTTGCCTGTTTTGAATTGCAAATCAAGGTACCCGGGGGCAAACCGAAGTTTTTTGGAAGTTTCGAATTCAATGCTGAAGGCAAACGATTATAAACTTTCGATTCCAACAGGTCCTTCTCTCCATCTCACCTCTTGCTCACTTCTGTCTTCTCGACTCGCTATTTGTTTGAAATCATATCTTGCGCTACAACCGTTTAGCAATGACCATGATTATGGCTACAGTGTTGTCACTTCTTTGCATCCATACACTGTACACTGTATAGTTGACAACGTTGTGTATACGCGTCAATAAGTTCTTACACTAGTCGTAGTGTGTTCCACTGTGTAATGAAATTATGTTTACATGATGCGTACAATTATTATCCGTCCATACTTAAGAGTATACTGTTGCTCTTATGGGCAACTGCTGCAGTTTTACTTATCGTACTTCCCCCTGGCTCTCACGAAATTTCTTTACTGTTATTTCTCTTTAAAGATCCCCGTAGAAGTTTTATATTTAACATTGATACGAAAATTAATTCCGTAATACATTTCTTCATTTACACATAATTAATTACCTAATATAACGATAGTTTCATTTAAAAATATTGATGGGGGAAGAGGGGGGGGGGAACTAACAGCGACTGGAGCGTTGCCGTTCGGTTATGGCAATCCGAAATGAGAAAACGGCTGTAGCGAGCTCAGTTTCGTTCTTTTTTAATCAACAGTCAAACCGGCATCGCTGTTGCCATAAGAGCAACATGATACTCTTACGTCTGGACGGATAACAGTCAGGAGATCACTAGGCCTACTATACAAGAAAGAGAACGTTACTTGACTTTCGTTTGTATGGAAGTAAGATCCATTTGTGTCAAACAGTGTACGGAGAGCACGTCGGACTGAATCGTGACTTAATTTGAGAAGTGAATAAACATATAATTTTACAAAAAATGCAGATCTGCGCGGGAAACGTTGGACAATTTGCAACATATGTGTAATGACAATGTCGTGTACTGCAAAGCTGTATTTGCGCGGCGTAAGGTGTTTGCTTATAGCTGTTATACCGTATCCTAAGGGGACTAAGCCTAACTCCTTACCTTTTGCCTACGGTTTTAGAGAAAAAGTCATGTATAAACCGCACAATTTACTCTTCTGCAAGTAAGCTAGTAAGTACTTTCAAGTATTACTTGCATAAAAGCAGAAGAAAATTAAAGGACCAATCATTCATGTATATTTCAAACGAAATTACAATGTTTTCATAGTTGCACAGAAACTACGAGTATCCGCAGGAATTTTTTAAAAATTCAATTCGACTTTTATTTTAGGACTAACATTTAGAAATGACTAGTATGCAGATACACAGTGAGTGACAAAAGTCTACATACACCTCCTAAGTTGCAAGAACGAGACGTTGAAACTAAACTTTTCGTACGCATCATTAGGAAATATATTATACAGAATGGTAGAAACATATTTTACCAAAAACATTGCACTTTCGGCAATTCATTGCCGTGAAGTTAGAAAAAAGAATCACACAAGGTCACCTCAGAAAGGTCTACGTACAGCACGCTCCTTCGGAATGTCCAGACTGTTTAAGTCTCTTATTTGTATAGTCGATCTAAAAAAGAACAGTATTACGTTGCAGAAGACAACAGGGAGGGTACGTGCTATATCTGGTGGTGGAAGAGGTGGTCAATTTGAATTTTTGGATCAGGTCGAAGAGGTGGTTAAATATGCTTAGAAGGAAATGTCAGTGGATATCCAAAATTTGTTTATAAAATTAAGAACTGAAAAAAAATGCACCGTGAAAATCTATAAACAGTGGGCAAAAGGCGTTCAACACTACAAACAATCATAAAAAAAATTCTCTACTAATGGTAGTGTACTGAACAAACCTGGAACTGATCGTCCAAAATTATTAAACTATCGTGATGTCCGAACATCTGTGCGAAAAGTGTACCGTAATTTTCATACAAGTGCTCCGAAACATGTGGAAGACATTGTGGAAACTAGTAAGAAAACTGTACATCCATAAACAGTAAGGAGAGCTTTGTGATCGAACGGATTTAGAGGTTCTTTCATGTTTGAACAGAATACGAAGAAGAAACAAGATTTCGCAAATCAGTACATCGGAAAAGATTGAGATTTTTGGAAATGTGTTTTGATAACGGATGAGAAGAAATCTAACAAGTTTGGTTCTGACGGTAGAGATAAGATATTAAGAAAGAGGAAACAGGCATTAAATCTCACAAATGTAGTATCAACAGTAAAACCAAGCGGAGGCAACGTGATGTTTTGGGAACCCATGGCAGCGACTGGGATAGGAAATCTAGTTTTCATTGACGATAGGATGGACCAATATCCTGTAATATTGTAAAGCAAGCTGAAAGCTTCAGAAGAACGTTTAGAGCTAGTAAATCAATGGATCTTCTAGCAGGATAACGATCCAAAACATACAGTGCATCGCGTCAGGGAATGGATCCTGTATAATCTACCAAAACCAGTACATACACCTCCCCACTCGCCTGGCTTCAACACCATTGAACAAATTTGGAATGAGTTAGAGCGGAGAGCCTGATAATGGAGCAAGACAACTAAGAAGGATACACTAAGAAAAGAGTGGCCTGAAATAACTCCATCCATAACAGAAACATTTGTTCTCACAAAGCCTAATGATGCCAAAAGACCATAAAAACAAATTTAATTGAATTCAACACAAATTGTAGAAGATTGCAGTAGGGACCTGCACTGGCCGAATGTTTTAGGCCCAAGCCCAATCCAGCCCGAATGTACCTAGGCCCAGCCCAACCCGGGCCCGGGAAGGTTTGGAGGTTTTTGGCCGAGTCCGGCCCGGAACAATAAAGTTTTGAAAATTCTTAGCCCGAGCCCAGCCAGATAAATTTTAAAAAATCAAAATTTAGTATTAAACCCGGCCTAGGCCCAACAAACTTTGAGAACATTTTCTAAACTATTACTCACAGCCTCACGCTTGCCTTCCAAATGGTCCCATCTATGTTTCCTAAGGGAAGAAATCATATAACTAAAATCTTAACGCACAATTCACAAGTTACTATTAAAGGGGTAGAACACATGAATTGATAATGTGTTACCTGCAGAAATAGCAGGCGTTCAACCCACAGTGTACAACAAAGGATATTCTTCTATACGAATTAAGACCTCAGCTAATCTACTGATAGACATTACCGGAAGATAAATTGAAAGTTTTGATTATTTAAAACGTACAGTATATTTCCCTTGTTTACGCAAATATTGGTCTGTGTTATATCTTTAAACTTATTTTTAAGCTATACGAGCTGAAATTCGAACTTCGTTTTTTCAGTGCGATTGACTTACATATAAACTGTTAAATGATAATCCCTCCCAAGCTATCTATCTGGCAGTCAGTGCCCAAAGGCTGCCCCCAACATTGTCCTTATGATTTGAACTGTAATAATTCAACGAATTTGGCAAATATTGCTTAATGTGTTAACTTCGCGTCAGAGAGGTAACAAACTCAAGTTTCTGCTGAGACTTGCATCTTGGATAAAGTTTAATCTGGCGTATTCCCAGGTATTTCCTTTCGCTTTGATCAGTAGGATTACTCGCAGTCGGAGGTTTCTTAAATCCAGCAAGAAAGTAATCAAAGTATAACTTTTATTTACAAAACAAATGATCAGAAACTTGACCCCACCCACACGACCTACATTTGTACGGTATTTAACACCGTATTAGACTGCAACCTTGACTTCATCCACCATTTCTTCGAGTCCCACATTTTTACGAGATTGAGGGCTGTTTGGTGGATCCCAAATATCAGTGTTGCCACCTAATAAAGAATTGCTTCTTCGTTTAAGTTCAAGTGTGTGTGTGTGTGTGTGTGTGTGATAGAGAGTAGTAGTAGTAGTAGTAGTAGTAGTAGTCTCCAGCATCCGAATGAGATTTTTTAGATTTTCCCGCAGATTCACCAGCGGAATGTAGGAATAATATCTTAAGGTTATCGCCTACACTTTTCCCATCCTCTACTTACTGCATACCAGCCTGAGCCAAAAGAGCTTAAATAAATTCAAGTTGTAACTAACAAGCTCTGTAAAGTGTACCAGGATTGTCAGACAAATGTCAATTTCGCTTCCCGTGCAAATAATTAACTTAGATACTTCTATAAACACAGCGATGGTAAGCAATCTAAAACGTATTACGTAGTTAAGTGTCATTATTTCAATAAAAACGAACTCGATTTGCTCACTATATGTAAACATGGCGGCATGCGGAGGAATTACTAACGGGCTTACTTCGCGTTGTGTTATGAATGTCACTGTTTTGCAACTGAAATCACGGGCTCGATGTCATGCGAACGAAGACTAGTTTGATAAATCTTTATCATTACACATCGCGTTAACACTCACACTATGCCCCGACCTGAACGCCGAAGCTGTCAAATAGTCCCAGGTACTTTTAGCTCTTTCACTCTCATGTTACACGTCCATCAATCGAGACTGTCTTATTGTTACATTTTGTTTGCGTCTTTTAACCATTCATATTCATGATAGATATGTCAGTTAAAATTATTTTACAGTCTTGAGTTTCAACATTCCCACACGCTGAATATAAAAGACCTACGTTTCTTCTGTATATATAACATCTTTAGGAGGGAAAATAAAGACTTCTCTCGGGTTGATTCATAGTGACGCTATGAAATGGAGCGGTTTTATAAGAAATTTAGGGTATAGTGCAGTTGATAGCAGCCAAGAAAAAGTATTAAAAAGGTACAGAAGAAAGCATGTTTGGTAAGATATGTGGATATGTTGAAACACTAAATAAAACAAGGTTTTAAGTCATGATACTGGAATAGTATAGAAACAATCTTATTGTCATTATGCGAATACAACAATAGGCAACGTCAAAATTTTTAATGTAACAATAATTCAGATATTAGAAACATCAATATAAGTATACATATATTAGTTTAGGCGTTCAATAGAATAAAGATGGAAGTGTGAAAGGAGAGAAAAGCACGTAGGATTATTTCATTACTTCCGCTTTGAGGGTGGGCGCTTGGTGTATTGAATGTATTGTGCATCGCGCATAATGAAAATCGTATGGCTTTTGGTAACACTTTTTTATTGCTTGTTGTCTCTGGGTAATTAAGTGCCTATGTGAATTATTAGTAACGCAAAGAGTGGTACAAAGCTTACATACCGTAACATTAGCACCCTAACCGGTAGAAACAAACTGCACCATGGCTCAAGGGCGCCGATCCCGGGGGGGGGGGGTTTGGGGGCCCTGCCCCCCCAAAGTTGAAGTGGGCCTCCCTAATGGGGGGCCCAAATGATAAGGTGAAGTCGGTTCTCCTATTTATACATTACATGGTAATTCGTTTTCCCTTTCTACTAAGCTTATCTCCCTTTGGCAAATCTATTTCATTGATAATTTCCTTCCTGAAACTCCTGTGCTACAGTACTTATATAAATTACATCGCGAATAATACCCCTCCCCTGGCTAAAGGAGTTAATTCGTGCATTGCTTATGTTGTTTCTGGAGTTTCGTGCATAACATCGATAAAGACCATTTAGTTAGAAAAGAAAAGAAACGAAAAAATGAAAAAAAAAATGAAAATATATTTTCTGTCGTTTATCCCTCGGAACGCCAAGATCGGGTCAAAAATGATCCATACAGTCAAAATATTATTGTTGTCCATTAGTCATTAAATGAAAGAGTGAAATTCTGTGTATTCTTCACGTACGTGTCCAAAAATATTATGGTAGAAAATGACGTTAAGCCCATGTATTTATTATGTAATAATTTAAGAAAATCAAGCATGAGTCAATTTGACCCAATCTTGGCGTTTTGTGTAACTATTTTTAAATTTAATTTTATATTAAAATAAGTTGTTGTCGGTTCTAATGATAACCCGTCTCTTTCCAAACGACCTACACTTTATAATTTCTCAATTAAGGAACGAAGAAACGTGGACGATGCTGCTTGTGTAGTGGTAAAGACAAGTACTCCGCATACTGTCTGCAACGTAATCGCTTTATTTGCAAGAATCAGAATACAACAGATACGGTGTGCTTTACATGTGAGAGTGAGAGAGAAAGGTAGTTTGATTCTGGTAGTTTTATATGTGTACATAAGTAAGCGACTCCTGGTACCGTTATTGTTGTGCAGCCATGAAAATGGTTACAAGGTTAATATAATGTATTAGTTTGTTCTGTATTTTTTATTATTTTGTAGTATCTACTTGAAAAAATAAAATACAGTAAATAAAGACAATACAATGCAATAAATACAATACAATGAATACACAAATACTCTAAAATACCTTGATTTTGAACAAGTACTTTATTTGATACGAGAAGCATACACGGGTCGAAAATGACTCATCTTGGCGTTCCGTGAGATGAAATTATCTTGGCGTTCCGAGGGCTAAGGATCATTCATCGTGATTTTCTCATATACAAACATAATTTAAGGAAAAGAAATATGTACAAGAAAAGTAAGCGACAAGAAGAACTCACACAAAAGTAGGAGTAGACTTGCACTAGGAAATATATCCGTCAAACTGCTGTTTGGATGCAATTATTGTTTACCGTTAATACCGTAATTTTGAGTTTCTAATACAACATATAGATAGGGAAACTATATCCAGCAGGTACAAAACGTATTTGGACAAGTTCGACAAAGAGGAAATCAGAAGTTATCACAAGGAAAACATGGACCATTTCGAAATCTTTTGCTCTTTTATGATAATGTGGATGCCTTAGATAGAATGGTATAGAAATAACTACTACTCGATACACCTGTAAGTTAACAGGCAACGAAAGAGTAACAACTACGTAAATTCATTGCAAAAGAAAGTGTTTGGACAACCTTCATACTACTCTCGAACTAAATGTTCTAGGTATCCTTTCGTGTACACGAGCAGTTTACGTAGTGTATTGAAGCAATCCACACGGTGTCAGGCAAGCTTGTTGGAAAGTCATACTTTACCGTTGGATACATCATAAAGAAAATAAAACAGAGCAATTATTGAGGAATAGAATCAGTTCTGGCCAACCAAGACAACTAACTGCCCGGAATGAATCCTACATTCTTCATTCTGTGAACAAAACTCAAAGAATTACTGCTAAAGATTTGGCTACTTCACTCGCCTATGATATATAAGTTAAGGCTACACCACAAACAGTCCGAAATTCATTGAAAAAATTGGGATTTAGATGTGTATCCAGGGTATAAATACTGGCCACTCCATTAGTAATTACACAACCCTAAATCATAAAAGACCATCCAAAATTTTTACCAGTTGAAGCAATGTTCTGCTTTCTGAAATCTTCATTCTTCTCTCGCCACACGTCCTGATATCCATCCCTACAATACAAATCATCATTAAAAAAAATCCAAAATTCCAGGCACTCATATTTATATTTTTTGGAAAATTAAAACTTCTTCTTTCTGCTTTCTTCTGATATGTGTGTTTTGTTTCTGGCTACACATCTTCTGAATCCCATTTTCTTTTGTTCACATCTACACATCTGTAACATTAGTTAGTTTCCTTAGTTGACCAGAACGAATCCCCAATAATTATCCTGTTTTATGTTTCTTTATGATGTATCCAACAGTATAGCATGGCTTTTCAACAAGCTTAGCTATGTCGTAGTACCTTTTACCTTCCGCACATAATCTGAAATTAAAGTGAGTAGTTCCAATGTTGTTCAACTCACTTTGTTCCCCATGCTGCTTCTTTATGCCTGACACGGCGTGGATTGCTTCAATACACCACGTAGAGTGTTTTTGTACACAATAGGGTAGCTAAACCATTTCTTTCGAGAGTAATATGGGGCTGTCCAAATACGTTTTTTTACGATGAATTTACGTAGTTGGCACTCTTTCGTTGCCTGTTGCTTACAGATGTATCGAGTAGTAGTTATTTCTATAGCATTCTATGTAAGGTATCCAAATGATCATAAACGGGCAAGATATTTCGAAATGTGCCACGTTGTTTTGCGTGTGATAAGTCTGTTTTTCCTCTTTGTTCAACTTGTCCAAATATTTTTTCTCACTGTAGATGAGACAGAAGCTTCTTGAACCATGCCTGTCGAGATCGAGAATTAAAAGAAGAAAAACAATATTTGTCCAATAAGGCGGCGGAAGGGTAAGCTGGACAGAAAGAGAACCACATTTGGAAAAGCTGAATAACTCCTCTGCATAGACTAACATCAGTTTCTGTTATTTCCTACGTTTATATTCTAGCAACAGCAGAAACTTTGTTCTTATTAGTTACACATAATATGCTTTAGTGAATTTTTTAACGTTATACAAACATTGTTACATTCTGTAATAGTTGGGACTGGGGAAAGCCTTCATAATGAATATACGTATACTATGATATGTGTTTTTTTATGAATATACAATATTTGGCAAAATCTGAATTGGATTTGTATAATATTTTCCTTCTTAGACCCTTATCTGGCAACAAAAAGTATCTGAATGCCTCCCCCCCGCAAAGTTACAGAGAAATTGGAGCCCTTGCATGGTTGAATTTTACTTTATTTTACTCTAGTATACCCGGTGTTCGATTTGTGCAGTTTCCACAGATGGGGAAAATTAGTGAGATATGTATTATACGGTATTTTGGGATCATCCATAACCAGGAACATTTAGAGGGTGAGGACCCCCTAAAACTCAGAGTTTTATGGGAAAATAGTATAACTTCAGTTATAATTATACATATTTAATATGCATTTCATACCCAGACACACTTTTGGACCCCTCCCAAAAACCAAATTCTGGATAGGTGCCAGTTCATACCCGAGGCTAGTGGTGTAGGCCTATATATCTGTAAACAGATCCAGAGAAGATTCTTGCAGAGAGGGGGATATCCCAAAAATCCCCCGCTACGAATCGAACAATGTCTAAACCCCTTATAATAGTAGAAATGTAAGGTAAAAAGGAAAACAATTTCCCCGGAAAATCCGACAGTTTTCCAATTTTTGTTTTCCTCCTACTCGAAATATTTCCACGACTAATCAAAGTGCTTTATCTATTTTTCTGATCATATGGGGCATACTTTTATAATTTCGTCCTCTCAAGTTCTGGGCTCTTGATCACTGGCTTATTAACAGAATTGCTGTTACTAGTACTACTACTGCTACTATTCTCTCTCTCTCTCTCTCTCTCTCACACACACACACACACACACTTGAACTTAACCGAAGAAGCAATTCTTTATTAGGTGGCAACACTGATATTTGGGATCCACCAAACAGTCCTCAATCTCGTAAAAATGTAGGACACCATTTCTTCTTGTGGATCGGTGATGTGGAGAGAAAAACAAAGAGTGTTGTTTCCTTTCATTTTTATATGAAGACGACAACTCTGACTGTTGACTCCCCTGGGATCCAGTGGTTGGATTGACCATATTCTGGTATTGACGCGGATCATCAGAGGATGTTTCAATAGAAATATTGCCTTTTGTTATTTATTGAAGGAAGGGCATCCAGTCACTTGTGTGAGTGCCGACTGGGGTGAACGGTGAACAATTAATACTCCATATAGCAAAAGTGGAGCCGCTAAGCAACATCAACTGTAACTATTGGATTGTTTGTAATACGGCACCTTTCACTTCATGTGCACACAACTTCAACGTTTGGCTTTATTCCAATTATCGTTTAACGAAAGTAAATAATTATTAAAGAACTGCCATTAATCGGCCCGACCTAAAGAGAGCAGTGTCGGCCCGCCCAGGCCCGGCCTGGTCCAAAGAAAAAGCGGAACTGGCCCGCCCAAGCCCGACCCGCGGGTCGGGCTGCTAGCTTCGGGCCGAGCCAGGTCCGTGCAGGTCTCTAGATTGCAGGCTGTTATTGCTGTACATGGAGAACCAAAAAAAGTATTAAATATGTTGATCGGTATTGTCTTTCAATTAATTTTAAGTACTGTACGTAGACTTTTGTGACATTGAAATTCATTATTTTCTTATCTATTTCCTTCAGATTTGCATTAGTTTTCATTTTCGTCGTCACGATTTAAGTTCTGTTTAAGTACTGACTGAATTATTGTACTCTCGATTTTTCAATAAGTTCATTTTTTTATTTATTAACATTTTACGAGGTGTACATGCGTAGACTTTCGTGGCTCACTGTAAATCATAAATACCAGCAGTGCACGTTATTTTTTTTAACGACTTTCACTCTTTGTAACTACTGCTACTACATATATATTTTGCATATCCGTGTATAAGCTGCATCCCTAGCATTTTGCCCTTTTTTTGTAACAAAAAAAATGCTTTTATACACGCGGAAATGCGGTACGTACCACTCATTCAACAACAATAAGAACTAAAGAACGGTTCAGTGCAGGACAAGGTGTTGTATTACGGGAACAAAACTCGTGTATATCTGCAAATAAAGATACTATTTAGACACTTGCACAAAAACTATGGGTACGCGCAGAACGAGATGATACAGTAATTTGACATTTATTTAGTAGTAACATCTACAAATCACTAATATTCATGTCTCAATCATTGGTACACCAACACTGTATTGTATAGTTTTACAATCCTTTGCTTACTGTCACTACTACTACTACCAGTAATTGTTCATACCCTTGCATAAGTCGCATCCCGTAGCATTTAACCCTTCCCCTTCTTTGTTAAGTATACGGCTTATGCACGATAGAATACGGTTATTACTTTTAATTATTTATAATTAGAAGTATGGCAAAATGTCTCCATTTTCTTTGTGAATTATTAGCATATAAATAATAGATAACTTTTTTACTCATCGTGGGAGCGTTGAAAGACGTTTTTCATTTTGCCTTATGTTACCTATTTCTAAACATAATGCATTTTTCTGCCTTTTAATGTATTTTAGCAATTTAAAAAAAATTGGCATTAAACACAAACAAAAATGTAGTAACGCTGCCTTTGTCGCCTTATGCTGTCTCCTAGCAGTGAATTCAAGGGGAGAAAATTTCGAGAAGGGGTGATTATTTAAGAATTTAGACTGACCTCGTATATCCCCTCCCCTTTAATGTCGCCCTTCACTGCTTCAGCATTTTTTGAATTTCTGGGGCAATTACAGCTTGTGCCTTAGATGCCTAAAGGCCATAAATTAAAAAAATGAGAAAATCTGCTACAATTCGAAGCATTAATGCCTGTCACTGGCTGATCACCTGGCAGATCACGCATACTACGCTACGTTGCCAGAAATAATAATCAAACTTGTGAAGAGATGCGAGAAACTGGTGACAACGATGGATATTGTGTGAGAAGCAATAAACAAACTGTTGGAAGTGTAAAAACAAATGTAAATCTCTAATGGGTGCAAATGAGGATGTAGGGTAACATATTGCAGTGTACTCAAAAGTGAGAATTAAATTGTCGTTGACATGAACTTATCAGTAATACTTTCTTTTAGATGCGTTCCTCTTTCTTCTGTGGATATTCAGATATCATTTTCAAAAGTGAAAATAGTTCTCAGAGAAAGAAGGCTTGATATGTGTTGAAACCTTGATGAAATAAGTTAAGGTGGTGTGCAACCAACAAAGAACATTGTATTGTAGTGTAGAATGATATGCTTAATATAAGATAATAAAAGGAATTATGTTTTAAGTCATATTTTTAAAAATTATAATGCCTTTTTAGGAGCCTATTTCAGTAATAATAAGTACCTTTTTTCCTGCCTATTTCAAGTAAAATAAATGCCCGAACTTCCGGGTTTTCTTTATAATATTACTAAGTTTAGCAAAGACGTTGTAAGCTATCCATAGCCTCAATGAAGCTTAGCGGAAATTTTCCGCCTCTAGAACTGAAAGAGGATTTTTCAACTCAAATCTTTAAAATGTATTTTTCCCTTTTTCTTTCACGTATGAACAGTCCGTTCGGTATACTCATCCACCATGACACTTTATCATTACGTACAGATATCCTTTTTTTCGCAAAATTTCAGCCGATTTTTCCACTAAGCCCCTCAATTAAGACATAACTTCAAATGTTACATGTGTAAAAAAAGATTGAAGGTTGCGTGCGTCACCTTTACACTGATATCGAGGTGTAGAACACTATATCACGAATATGTAGCCGTTGGAGTACAATGTTAAAGAAATATTCAAAGCAACTTTTGCACACGCCAGGTCAGTCCAGTCTCAAGTAGAACACTTCTTTCACATATTTGAAAGCATGTCAATAAGAGATTTTCATATCCTAGAAAAGAAGAAGAAATACTATCGGGATCGAGATTAGAACCGCGTCATCTCCGTCATAACCGACTATTTTAATCACTCTTCAGTTTTCTCGTGGTGTATTTGAATTAATAGTGCGTAAGTGTGAGACCAGAACTTTTTAGGACATATTCTGAATTATATATATATGAGCTCCTGCGTAGTCTAGTCGGTAGCGCGCTCGACTTCAGTGCGATTCGATTCCGGGTTCGATTCCCGATGGGGGTTCAAAAATTTCGGTGTTGACCCAGCATCGTGAGGACAATTGGGAAGCTGCTGTGAATAAAAGACAGTGGCGATCACAGTGAGAGGTTCGATTCTCCTCTCCCAACCCGTCTGGTCAGCGTGGGAGCAGTACACCAACTCCTCCCTTTATGAAGATTCCTCATCCACTAGTGGATTGAATATGGCTGTGATTTATTTATATTATATATATATAATAATAATAATAAATCACAGCCATATTCAA